>JAZGTJ010000719.1:0-62998 GCA_036877575.1 Botia almorhae | reverse complement strand
CCCCCATATACACATCTATTCGTATTTAACTAAGCCACGCCTGCATTTGGCTTCCAAACCACGCCCACCGGTCGCTTCAGCCTGCTTCTTGTGTCCGGCTACAACCTGTTGGATACGATCATGCTGGAGTTACCATATAATAATGATATTATAATGACATAATAATTTTTATAATAATGATAGTATAAACTGAATAAAGAATCACAGATGTTAGAAAAACAAGCCTCTGATATTGATATTAAACCAACTTAAATTAACATGTACGATGTAATGTAAGCATTTACGTGCTCAGACCCTGCCAGAGAAAACCAAATGACTCAGGCCTGCTTTATATTCAGGTGCACTGGATAAATACTAATAGCTTCAACAAACGTTCAACAGAAATGTTTAAAACTGAAAGAGACAAACCAGCTCTGTTCTACCATTTGGCAAGTTATAGTGCTCTGTGTTTATCATCATACTTTAATTAGGTCAGCAGGAAAGTAGGGCTGTATAATAGACTGAATTTTAGTTATGGATGTGTTTCAGTTGGGGCTAGCGTAGCGTTCCATGTGGATATGATCCATTAGGAGCCCAGGACACTTCTGCAGTTTCCACAGTGATTCAGTCACTCCTGTGGCTCATGCCTCTGACTGACACACATTCATACTATGTCTTTCATAGAGAGAGAGAGAGAGAGAGAGAGAGAGAGCGAGAGAGATGAGATCACAAATGTCACTGTTTTGAGGCACAGACAGGATATGGAAGTTTTCACCTTTATTTTAACAGGGATGGTGCATCATCATCTTTCCTTGGGTCTTTGGGGGGATGGGCAGAAACAGATGTAGGATACAGCCGCCTCATGAACTAGCTGAGCTTGCTATTTTCTAATACACAGCGCGGTTGTCATATATTATAAAGTATATAATGCATCATACACTACCATCTGAATGCTTAGCCATATGGCTGCGCTGCCATTTTCATTTGCTTTTCATTTGAATTGCATTCAATTGAATTTGATGACCCAACTGTGCAATTAAGATTTCAGTAGGGTGTTGATGCAGTGAACGGGCAGACAGATAGACAGACAGACAGATACAGACGGTTGCAAACAGAGGATCCTTAAATGACATCAGTCTTCTCTATATGACCTTTAAGTGTATATTTGACTGGCTATGTCTGGCCTGTCTAAGGTGGTGGAGACCTTTAGATAAGTATATTAGGGTTTCTGATGAAGACCATGTCTTATTGCTCGTCTGTCTGCTTTCTGCTGGTCTGTCTGTTGTTGAGGGTATGTAATGGGTCGTATTCAATCCAGATGTCCCTCACTGAAAAACAGCTGTGCACCAGTCAGGTCTGTAAGGACCTGACTGAGAGGAGAGTGATGATGGAGAAAAGAGAGAGAGTCTTGTGAGTGAAGGAGGCTCATTCACAGCTTCTGATAGCTGCCTGTGTATGTGTGCACGAGCGTATGCATGCCACTGTGCTCCTGTGTGGGCATGTGAATGGAGGTCTGTGAAAGACCACTTTAGACCCTTCGTGGCCCCCCCCTCTGCTTCTCGTTGTGTGTGTGTGTGTGTGTGTCAGAGAATCACTGGCTCTTGTGAATGACTGCCTTGTACCGTCAGAGAGGAAACTGCTCTGCCTGCTCCTGGGTTCCACACACACACTTGTCCGTGACGTTAGGATCAGATAATAGTGTGTGTTTGTTCAGTTCCTCCAAAATATTTATAGATGCTAGATTAGGGTCACTTCATTACTTTAGTACTGGGGTATATTTATCTGGAACCCGGAATTCCTTTACACTACTACTTCATATATATGTGTGTGTGTGTGTGTGTTTGTTTAAATCCTGACTTTAGCATAATTGCATGGCTTGTGCTGAAGGGTGAAAATCAGTATGTGTCATTCTACAGTGTGTAAAGCTAAGGTCACAGAGCAGATATGTGAACTTCTATAGCACAGACAAAACTCTGGCTTAAATTATTTAAATGACTTTATATTATATATCTGCTTTATTTCTATAGTCTATAGTGTACAAAGGGAGCTTGTGATTTTCTGTGTTTCATTGTGATAAACTCATAAACAGGCTCCTGTGAGCTGTCCCTTGAAACCAAATAAATCAGAGAAATTAGGTTTTGATAAAAACCGATTAACACATTTCTGCTGGTTTATGTAAAAGGCTGCTTGATGTTATGAAGCACAGTCAAAACAATTGAAAATAAGTGACATGACATTAAATCTGTTAAGAGCTATACATACAATATCTAGTCAATGAAATTGATTTCAGGTGATTTATTCCTACTTTCTGTCTCCTTTTGGACTGTGCTGACATATGCCAATGCCTCACACAAATATCAACAGCCATATATCGCACACAAATTTGTGGCGTGATGTCATTTACCTGTTCATTTACTTTCTGCATGAGAGGAAAAGACAGAAACCGGAATAACAGGGGTGGTCTAAACCTTTTCCTTAGTCTGTGTTCTAATGAGAAGATAATGACTCAGATTAAAGGCCATTCTTTAGCATGTCTAAACACCACAGAAAAAGACGACTGAAGATGCTATCTACAGGTTTTGCAGGTCCCACCTGTCCTCAAGGCTGTTTCTGCTTTGCTGGTAGTTCTTGAACATCTTGTAAACGCAAAAGCCCAAGGCTAGGCAGCATAAATACCATATGTAATTTCTGAAGCAAAACTTAATGCATTTCATGTGTAGACTGGGAGCTGTGGTTGGCTTCTGTACTGATCTGGGGCCTGTTATGTTGTTTCGTCTGTAATGTGCAAGATGTCACTTGAATTATGGTCTTTGATTGGAGTCTGGGGGTGAAGGATGAGAATCGGGAGCAGGGGGAGGTGAGGAGCATCTGGAGAGGAGGAGCAGAGGAGAGAGAATCACATTCCTCTGGAATTTTCTCTCAGATGCACTGAATGCTTCTGATGCTCCACATTAAAAAGAATTGCTAGGAAATGTTGCATAATCTTCAAAATGATGAATGTGCAAATGAGAATGATGAAAGTGATACTGCTTTAACTGTTACTCATATAATTCTTAATATCTGTAAAACTGCTATTAGAATGACTGTAAACAACAAAACAGAGTCACACTCTCTGTGAGAGACAGACATAAAGGCCACAAAATTTTAACTTGATCTCTGACTCATATGAAGTTTTATTCATCATAACAGCCTCATGACTTAAACCACTGGAATGAAAGTTAAGGCACTTTACCAGCCAATTTTTTTAATGTTTCTAGTATATTGTGTTCAGTCTTATCTATGTCAATCTAAAGAACAAATCCATCACCTGACCTAATTTTATAATCCCTAATTCTGAGTGTCGCTCATGTCGTATTAAACTTTGCATAAGCGAAACAGGAACTTTGAGCTGAGACCTGTGAAGTCTGTTTTCGTCTGTAAAAGTTAAGAAAGAACCTTAATGAATGGGGAATAAGTACCTGGCCTTCATTGGGGTGTTTTGAATGAGGTATTACATGCTCACTCCTGTTTCACAATAATGTTGCTCAGCACTTTGTTACTTTTAAAGGTTAAGTATGTCTGCTGTTGTCATATCTTTTGCTGGAGGTTTTTAATCTTTTCACATGAAAGACAAAAATAGAGTGTTCATTGAGACCTGCATTTAGGTGTGTTTTTACGTAAGCACACATTCACACATGCTGAATAACTAAATCAGCAGTTAGCTCATTGTGACTGCAGGGTGTGTTAACGTCGGTCCTGTCAAACCAGATCTCCCCCTTTTATCTAATTGCTGGATGTTTAGCATTGTTTTCAGCATTTGTTAACTAAATTTTAAACAAGCATTTGTTGGGACATAATAGTGGGCGCAGACTGTTTTTATCCCGGCTGAGTGTACACGCACATGCCCTGTTATTGCAGATTTTTAATTTGGGATTAATTTAACACTAGTATTCCATGGCTCAGTCATATAACTGTGTGCGTGTGTTTTAAAAACAGGCCGAGATTAGATTAGATTCATCTTTATTGTCATTATGCCGAGTACAAGTACAGAGCTAATAAAATGCAGTTAGCATCTAACCAGAAGTGCAGGAATATAGTCATTTATATACAGATAAGTGCAGGAAAGGTTGATGTGATTTCATGTGTTTAACTGGATAAGATTGACCCCACATTCATTCTTCTTCATTCCTCTGTTCTTTAAGCAGCAGCTGAGGAGTTGGCAGGAGTTTGGTGACATGTCAGAACTCCTCCTGCTCTCCAGGCGCTCGTTCTGATTCTCGCCTTGGCTGTCTGTCTGAATTGTCTCCTATCGGGCTGCGGAGATCTTTGGATGTTTCAGAGGTTTTGGCCCAATGATCTTTTCAACAACTTATTGAAATGTACTAGTTTTAACCTCCAAAATGAGGACACAGAGTTGCTTCAGTGCATATAGTTGCAGCCGCATTCTAAGATGGAATCTGCACGCAGGAGACTCGACTCATTTGATTTCAATAGTTTTCCTTTAGCATGCTGCTGCTGTTTCATATCAGTTGATTTGTCTAATTTACTTTTGCGCACAAAGCTGCACTCACAGGTGCGCCCAGTGTGTGTTTTGACTTTTAACATTTGCACTAACAAAGAGCAAGTATAACCAGCTCTGATGTGAAAGGACATATTCTTACTCACTGTGGGCCTGTGAGACCAAGTGTTTCACCCCCGGCCTCTGAATAAACATGTCAGCTGGGTGTCAGAGTTTGCAGGAACCTGACGTCAGCTTTCCTTGAGGTCCCAAACGTAGAAATCTCCCATTGTTTTTCCACACTCCCTCTTTACTGAAGATCAAAGACCCAGATGATTATGTACTATGATACTTGATGACTTTTAATTCCAGTGAAGATGAAAAATTTTCTTAAGATGGAAATAGTAGAAATGAGAGTGGTGTTGTAGTTTATTGTAATTTATTATAGGTGAATGTCGTTTTTTTTAACTACTTGGAATAATGTGCTTCATTCCAATCGATGTTACAGTAGGTCTGTTACCAAAGAGAAGGTCTTTGTGTGTTTCATTTAAAATGATTTCTTTAATTACACTTAATTGCTATAATCATAATATATTATTAGAGAATATATTAAGAAAAATGTCCTCTTTCCTCACATAATGTGGCCAGACAGATGAGACTATCCAGCTCTTAGGATATTCTTCTGTTTGGGGCTGTGTTGCCACAGGCTCTTTGGAGAAAGCCAATTTAGTCTGGCAAAATTACAGAGTGCAGGAGCCGTCTGAAGCACGGGGGGATGGGAAACACATCTGGGGAGACCCTCTCTTTTCCCTAAATGCAACAGTAGCAGAAAATAGGGTAGTAATGGGGATTCCTTGCCTACTAGGATATTCCCTTTATTTCTGTTAAATCCTTGCCCCCTTTCAGTCAAATATGACTTCAAAGCTCTTTTACTGGGCTCACTGTCTTTTTTTGTATGTTGTTTATATCGCTAGCTCTCTGCCACCCACTATTTTACCTCCAGAATAGCTCGTCTGGTTTGTAGCCCTCAGTGGATCCTGTGTGGAGGTGAGGCTGAAGCCCAACCACCTTCTGTGGTCACGGTTCTCTTACTCTGTGGCTAAGAGCAAAAATTAAGAAAGTTCTGGAACTGGAATTAAGAAACCAGCAGAAAAGAAAAGAGGGGGAAGGGACCAAAGAGTTGTATTTGGACAGCTAGAACGGGAGAAAGACAAGAAAAAGGAGAGAGTGAAAGAATGACAAAGAAAAGAAGGAGAGAGAATGGGTGAAAGGGAGAGAGGGGAGCAGTGGAGTACAGGTTCAGAGAGGAGAGCAGGACCTACAAGAAAACCTTATGTGCAGACTTTGTATTCAAGACCTCGCTCTATTAATATGAAAGTCGTTGGACAGTGTAACTTCTGAAGGAGTTGTATACATAGACAACAAGGAGAAATTTGCCTTCTTGCAAATGTTTGGTGAGCAACCTGTGTGTCCTGGTCTCCAGAGAGGTGGGCAGGACCGTGGTGTGTCCATCTGGTGGTAAGCATACAAAAATCACAGACTGCAGCTTTAAACTTGACACTGTGCCTGTAATCTACATCAGCCCTCACCTGTGAACACCTGCAGAGACCTGGCCGTCTCCCTCAAACTGCAGACTACAAAAACTGCGCCCGTCTCCTCCCCCTCACACGCCTGGCTCATCGCGTGAGCCAATCATAATGAGCTTCGGTTCATGCCTGTCCTCCCTGACCCATCTCTCACAGCTGCCAGCTGGAATCTGAATCAGAGAATATGAACTGGCTTTGAAAGTGCAGATGTGCTGGAGAAAATGTGACTTTTAAAAAATGCATCCTAATTCCACACCCGCACATGAAAGAATCCATCCCTCATATTTAGGGCAAGAAAGCCAGAATTAGTGCATAAGAATTTGAATATTTCATGCATACAAGCTCGAGAGAAAGCTCTAAATATTTAAACATCTAAATAAATAAAACAGGTAATGTTGTGGTGGGAGTTGATATGGTTCACAAGAGGGAAACAATATTTTAATTTGCATTACAGTACTGACTAGTGTAAACTCAAAACATCTGCAAAATGCGACTTCAGTTCAGGATTCTCTCCGTGTGTGCTCATTTTGTTCTGTCTCCGTTTTGCAGTACCACTCTAAGAATTTATCTTCTTGTTGTGACTCATTGTTTTGAGAAAAACTGTTCGAGAGGCACACATTCCCAAACATTGTGGGTTTGGCTTTATTCCCAATCCCAATGCTGCAGAATAATTTTTATCAGCATGTTTATTTTTCCAGAGACTAAAGGGTTATTTTTACGCCAAACGAGCCGCTCCATGCGCACCCTGCACTCCAGCTCTAAAATGACAAGCCCTCCCCTCATTTACATATCGTGTTTCGATTGGCTGGAGTGCAGCTGGATGTCTGGAATAAGGGAATGGAATGCAATGAGTCGAGCAGGCGGGCAGCCCGCTCAGACCCGGACATGACCCAAACATTACTTTAAGAAATGGATCAAATGGAAAAATAGAGCAGTGCTTAGTCTGCACGCGCATGCATTGCGCTGCTGCGGGTATGCTTCCATGCCAACACAATAGGAGGAGCATCCCAGTCACAAAGCAGAGATATTTAATGAAAGTGTTTGCGAGAATAAACAGATTTAATTTAGAATGTAATTGTTTAACACTTTCTAAACAAAATAAATCTGCGAACGATTTCTTGATTGCTTTAATCTTTTCTCTGTGATATCTGAGCTCACTGAGAGCATAGCATAGGAGGAAATGAGATTCCTCTGTTAGTGTGTGTGTCTGTGTATGAGCTTGTGTGAATGACTTTAGAAACTGTACTGTTGAAAGACCTCTTTAAATAATAAAAACCTTGTCCTGCTCAATACAACATAGATAAAATAATGTATTTTATTAAATTAAACTCAGTAAGGCACAGACAGATGTCACAGAAAAGATCTTAAGTCCCAGCAGCACAGATGATTGTGAAAAGGCAACAGTAATGTGTGGTGTACTGTGCTTTCAGTTCTTGAAGTGTATGGTTGACTTGTGAAGGGATTGAGAGGTGAGAGTCTCTTAAAGGGATAGTTTGCCCAAAGATTTACATTTGTCATTCCCATTATGCCATTCCAGTCTTAAAGTCACTTTGTATTAATGTTGAAAGGTGACACAATGTTGAATAATAAAGAAGTCTGTTTTCAAATGTCCTAAAAGCGTACCTTATAATGAAACCGCACGTTCACTGAAGGTATTGGTATGAAAATAACTGACATTCTTTGGAATACTTGAATTTTCCATCTGACTCTGAGGAGCCTTCCAGATGTGGAATTTCAGAAGTGTTGCATCAGCACCCCAGCATTGCATCATTACCACTGACCCTGTAATGGCAGCTGAAACCCAGACAGATGCTGCATACACAGCTCCTGACTGTCACTTGTCAAAACAGGAAACGCTCTATAGAGAGATAAAACTGATAACAGAAACACTCAGACTGTCTGCTGTAATAACGCATACAGGGACCACACACACACACACACACACGAATAGAGGTTTTTACTGGAGCTACTTCATGTCATCTTGTCATATTAGGGATATGTTTTGTTTGTATTTTGCCACAGTCTAGGTCCTAACCTGGCTCAATGCAACAGGTTTCCAGTGACAAATTCATTTTTGTGAATACAAAAGGACCGGATGATGTGGCACAGTCACAGCCAATCAGAAGATTTTTGTTTTTGCCGCATTCCAGACGAGGTAGAAGGAAATGATTCAGTTGAATTTAGTTTCCGACCCTAAAACGTTCCTGTCAAACACATTACGCAAATCAAAACGTAAGAGCTGTGAACACAAGATGCTTGAGTTTGCTCTGAAAGCTGACAAATAATGATGTATTAAATTAGTCACCACCATATACAAATGATGTCAATGGATGCGTCTTACTGAAGTCAGGGGTATTTAAACTGCCCAGACGCTACAACAAAGTCCAACAAAGTCTGATTACAAGTTGAATGTTGCGCAAGTGGACTGTTTGAAAGCACTTTAATTAAAAATAGGTTTGATTTATTGTCCACTGCTAAGCCTCATGTTTTTCTCCGGGTTCATGAGGTTCATTAAGATATCTGTTCTTCACCTCCAGGAGCTAAAACATGTGATGAACATCAAAGTTTGAGGGTGGAACTGTGTATTTGTTAAACTCAACCGTGGTAATTAGCTTGGCACTGACGCTAGGAGAGCTGCGTCATTCACCAATCCCCATCATCAGGGTGTTCCCAGGATGTCATTCAGCAAACAATACGGATAACTGACATTGCAGGGTTTATTTCCTGTTCTTCTGATGCTTTAGTATCCATATGGCGAGCAACAAGTTTTACCAGATGCCACACACCAAATACGTGAAGCCGTGCGTATTACAATGTACGGTTGTAACAATAACAACAGTACTTGTTTTTCTCCAAATTCTCATTGTGTTTCTTTCAGGTTAGGTTAGGGAGCGGCAGAGTAAACATTTGTAGCAGAACAGCTCTTATGGTGCTTTATTTACTGAAGTGACACAGTGGTCAGGGGTTAGTGTGGGATTTCATGCAGGTGGAAGGGATGTGATGTTATGCGGTACGCACGCACGTGTACATAGCCAGCTAACAGAGAACGTTCTCAGAACGTTGGCTAACATTCTGTAATGAAGTTCTTGCACATTCGCTAACAAACCTTTAGTAGAATGTTTTTAATGTTATATATCAAAAATGCTATTCTTAAGTTGTTAGTGGAACGTTTTTAAAAGCTACACCTTTTAAAAAATGTTGGAATAATGTTCTTATAACATTATTGCTATAACCAAGCAATACCATCCAAAAACCTGGATGTTTTCAACATCCTCAGAGCTTTCAAAATAACATTTTTAATGTTTTTGGTACTTAATGGAAATGTTAGGGAAACGTTGTTACAACCTAAATTGGTTAGCCTGGCATGTGTCCGTGTTTACCATGTTACTGGCAAAAAAACTGTGTGATATTTATAGATGGGGGCTGGTTTATTTGCCTAATCTTCAACAGGTGTGTCATTCACACCCCTGTCCCGGATCAGGATGTAAACATTATCAGGTCCTCACACACCTTTGTCACACCCCTCTTAACAAACACACTCAGACAACCTCTTAAATATGTATGCGTGCGCACTCGTATGAACTCATACAATCTCACATTCTACAACAGCACGCATTCAGTGGGACGCACTCGTGCATGAAAGAATGCATACCACTTTTTTGATTGGTCTTTCTTTTCACTGCACACACCTAAATGACAATGACATTTAAGAGTGGCTTTATTTAACATATCTGGGCCTTTCTGTCATAACTTTGTTATTATGGGTGGGATGAGTTTAGCATCAAAGTGATTTACTGTTTACTGTGTTTTGTTCGAACATATTTTAAAGGCCCTCAAGATATGTGTCTTTTCACATAGCATTCCTTAAAAATACTTCCATATCACTTAAGATGTGTTGTCTTTGTGGTCTTTCCTCAGCACTTCTCAGAGCAGATGGAGGACTTCTCCAATGATCTTTTCAACAGTTTTTTTGATGATCATCTGTTGGCGGAGAGGAGCCCATTGTTGGATATGGATCTGGATCCTCCAAACCCTGACATTCAGGCAGAACACAGCTACTCCCTCAGTGAGGACTCTGCCCCACAGAGCCCCTCCGTGCCCATCAAATCAGACGATGATGCAGGTTAGCAAAGTGTTTTCCATTACCGTAACCCTTTTAATCTCTGTCTAGACATCTCTAACTCACACAAACAGTTGCCCGTTCATTTGATCACATACCGTATCACTGCAACAACAAAAGAATGTTTTAGAGACCTGATAAACGACATAGTTTTAGGTTAGCTGATCAACAGTAGTTTGCTATTATCTCTCTCTCTCACTCTCTCTCCCCCTTATCTCCTGGAGCACCCGTGCAGCACAGGGTTCCTTGATGACGCTCTAGCCAAGAGCTTAGTCTACCATAGGAAGCTGGGAATTCCAGGAAGATAGCCAACACTCACACTCGCTCACTCTTGCAGCCTGTCTGTCTTTCTCTCTTTTTCCCACACACACCATGATCAGGGCCAGGGAACTGTAGCCATCCATAAAACGAATAAGAGGTCTGGTTTCCAGCTTCAGATGGAGAATAGGTGGAGAGATGATGGGGCTGCCTCGGAGAGTTGCATCATCCTGAACTTAAGTTGACTATGCGAGGAGTGTGTGTACAGACTGCAGCTTTAATCCAGTGAGGATTTAAATCCACAAAGCCTCAAAGAACCAAGGAGGTTGGATCCATTAGGTCAGACTGTGCTGGTTTGAGTCCCCAATGTAAAGGCTTGAAAACCTTTAGCATACTGCAATAAAAAAATAGCTTTTCTGAACGTTCATGTTACTGTTTCAAGCACAAAGCTGAGATCAAAACTGATGTTGTGAGTTTAGATGACCACAGATGACTTTACAGTAGGTGTTTTAACTTTGTGTGATATCCCCACGGACCCATAAACTTGCCCCTGTCTGTGGTGTAAAGGCTGTGAGGGGCTTTTGCAGGCAGTTAAAGTGGGCACTGGCTGATTCACTGCTTTGTTTCCTGTTGCTCTGTGGTAACTTTAAACTCACTAATGAGCATCGCTCTTCCTTTGGTCTGGAGTCACCTCACTATGTTACTTGCTGTCTCTTAGACATCAAAGACCTAGAGTGCCCTTATAGGTCCAGTGGAGATTAGCTTCTGTTGAGGATTAATCATAATAGGAGAGTCTTGGACATTTGCATGTAAAATTAGGTCGACATTTGGTAGATTCACATAGATCCAGAATAGATGTTGTTTAGGATGCTGGTGTGCTGATGTACACAGGGTTTTTAACCAACGAGATATCCTCGGACCTGCTACATTATGCAGTGCGATGTTTATCCATTCATTAAGCCAGCACACCTAACCACCACAAACCACCCTGAACCAGCATAGAAATGTATGTAGGGGTAAGCTGCTCTTTTCAGCAGGGATGTGTTGCTTTTACATGTAAACTTTATTTATATACAGGGCGACGTGACCCCTGATATATCCTTCTGTGAAAGAGTACTTTTAATTTACTCTGATCAAAAAGCTGTAGAGGAAGCTAATCCTTTATTGACAATAGAGAATGTGCGTAAGAGTGTGTTTGCTTTAGCGCGTGTGGTTGGCTGAGAGTCTCTTATGTTTTAATCTGATGTATTTAGTCGATGGTTTGGCCACTTTCACAGAGGTTCCCCATAGGCACAGAGCTTTAAAGTGTAAAATCCAGCATTCTCCTCTACACAGTAGAGCTCCTAAAGAGCTTTACCTCTCCTGTTGTAATCAGACTCCTGCTGATATCCTTCCCCAGCAGATGACTAACATGAAAAACCTGCCATCATCCTTTACAAAGACGCATAATGTTTTAGCAATCCTGCAGTGGAGCCTGCAAACAAACATTATAGAGGGCAGCGTGATAACAAGGGCTCTCTATACGCACTGCTTTCCTCTTCTTTGAAGCATGCAGACATGTAGAGCTGTTCTTTAGGTGCCCCCTTATGCCCTAAGGTGGCTTTTGTAGTAACAATATAAAGAGAAGCTGGTTTGTGTTTACATTCCAGTCATTAGCTTTGACCTCACCTGCATCATAATAGCCTCTATATGTAACGTTTTTCAATGAGGTCTTAAGTGTGAAATTTGTCTCTAATGAAAGATTCACTTGTATAAGATTTTTTTGATTCATAAGGTCCAATAGCCAACAAATCCATCACAAAATGTTACATTTACATTAAATTATTTTATGTTTTTGTATTTACCCAACTAACAGGGAACATTCTCAGAACATTGGCTAACATTCTGTAAAACATATCACAAAGTTATCAAAATGTTGTTGCAGTAACATTAGTAGACGTTATATACTTTTATATATATATAAAGTATATAACGTTATATACGTTATATACTTTTTTATGTTATATATCATATATCAAAAATGTTTTAAAAACGATACAGAATTGAACGATACAGAATTTAGGCAATTTACATTATTCCAGATTATCCCAGCTAAAGCATTTTTGTAGTTTCTGCTCAAAGTAAATATACCTCTGTTGTTTTCCTCTGTTTCCATTTAAGTTTATCTTTCTTCCTCAGATTCAGAGGCGATGTGGTCGTTCAGTCAGAATCTCACAGCCATTCTAGTAAAACAGGAGCCAAGCCTGATGTCTGAGAACGGCCCTGAAACAGCGCCCCCTCTGGTCAACACCAGCACCAGCTCACACCCTCTCACACTTGCCCCCCCACCACAGAGGAATCACACAAAGGAAAAGGTAAGAGAGGAAAGAATAACAGCCCTCCAGCACATACTTTCTGAAATTGACTGATTCCCAATGATCTTTATAAAACAGATACTCTTAATTACTCTTAATTCTGATTGGATGAACTGTGTTGGAAACTGTTGACTAAAACTATAATATTATAAATGCAACCACACATTCTATTTTAATACATTGATTTACTTTGTTGCTTGGCAACAAAGTCATAAAATGGTAACTGTTTATTAAAGATTGATTAATATTAAACATTGCGTTACGCCTCTTGAGTCTGGGAGTTATATTGATTTTACCATAGGTATAAAACCCCCCCTCTTCCCTATTGTAAAATCACTGTCATGTCTTTGGGTGTACGGTGTTGTGGTGAAAAGTTTTATTAGTGAGACAATTTCACTGTCATTGTATCCACTATAATGTCATAGTCCACAAAACAGAGCTGTTTTAGAGTGAACATGACTGGAGGTAATTGAAATTGAGTTGATGGTAATGATCCCCACACACACTGTGGACCAGTGGGACCATTGTGTTAGTATGACAATGAAAAACACATCTTGTGCTCTTTTGCTCAGCTGGCTGCTCGCTCCACTTCTCTGCCCAGCGAACATGTTCGCAGTGCGAGTGCGTGAAGGGTCGAACTCGTTGAGGCAGAGGGATCAGCTCCAGCAGCATCAGTGTTTAGTTGAGAGAAGATTAGTTCTGTGTGCATGTCTGGCCGCAGACATGCCCTGAGCATCAGAGCCATGGAATCGCTCTCTCCTCTCTGCTAACACGGGCCAGACTTTCTGCCAGTTCTCATAAGCCTTCTCGAGGGAGCAGATCTGTGGCAGCCATTTGCTGTTTGAAGATACCTGTCATCAAAATAAGCAAACGCGCAGAACAAGATTGAACATTCTTTGCTTGTAATTAACACCAGAGTTTTGTCAAGAACGAGATCGCTGGATGAAATCATATTCAGGATGGAAGGGGTTATATAAACACAAGCTTTACTTAGGAAGAGCAGCAAGGCACACACATGGTGTAAAGCTGTTCTGATGTTCCTTTGGGATCTGCAGCTGTGCTGGAGTAGCTGTACTCCTCACAGCAAGACCGCGTGCCACAGGACAAGCAGACAAACCATATATAACATAGCCTTACAAAGTGACACAGTAATAACCATAATTCGTGATCTGCATATATTACATAATCATCAAGCAATGCATTGGAACCCTTTTGGGGCCACCATGAAATCGTAGTGAGTGAGTGTGAATCCAAGCTCTTGTTCCAAATATAAACCGTATTTGCTCAGATTTTTTATTTTAATGAAGCTTGACTAGAAGGAGAGAAAAGTACATTTTATTATGCTGTTTGAAAAATGTTTGCTTAGGCACTTTGAAATTATTCTGTTTTTGGGCATTCACAGTTCATTTGCATCTGTGGCTTATTGTAGTGTTCAGTCTCTGAACACCCACACACACATAGATACACAACATTAATACAACGTCTAAAAAACTGGATGTCTTAAATGTTCCTGAAACTTTACAAATAACATATTTAACGTTATTGTTATGTAAAAGAAACATTATGGAAACGTTTTACAACCTAAAATTGTGAGCTGGGAAGGTACAGCGGCGCCTCCGATCTGGTGCTCGTGTCATCTCTTTCTGTGCTTGGTCGTTGATTGCTGACCAGATCATGTGTGGTTAGCGGGCGGTTTGCTTGTGCTCTGTCAGTGTAAACAGTTTGAATCTGTCCTCAGCTGTGTTTACAGTCTCATAAATCCAGCATGGAGGACATTTATTCCAGTACCATCAAATATCATGAAATACTGCTGGCTACTGTGGTCAAATATTATCAGAGAAAGCTGTCAGCCTGTCTCTGTGTCACATACTTTATTCCTGTTGCCTGCATTAGGGACTAACACGTCAGTGCGTAAGCATCTGTTTTGTGCCATAAGAGTAATTATTGTTTTGGTGTTTGTTTGTTTGTTTTTATTGTGTTAGGGTTCCAAAGGCCTGAGCTCAAACTCTGTTCCTGCCATTAAAGCAGAACCCAGTGAGGCAAACCAGTTTCTCAGTGTCCCCTCAGGTAAGCGTGGAATCTGTCCGCAGTTTAAACACAAACCACTGCTTCTAGCATCTGTACTAGTGGTGCAGAGGAATTTATCCAGAATGCATGTAAACACACAGTCAGCAGTCTGTCTGACCATGTATGTACATAATAAAACATAATAGTAGCAGCTATGGTGCAGTGGGCAGCATGTGACATATAATAAACTGTTGATACATGGGGATGTGGGTTTAAATCCAGCCTGCAACGTGTCTCTCACCACTGTTCTCAAAATAAAATGCACACATTTTACTTTAAACTATTAAAGTAAACAAATTAAACTTTAAACTGCTGTTTATATTATACACACACATACACACACACACAACACAAAAAGCTAATGCACTCAGTATGTAGTATTTAGCTGCCCCATATGGCCAGTACAGTTCTAATAACTGTTTTATCCTGTTTTCACTCTAAGGTCAGTTCAGTTCAGGGTTATAAATACTGTAATGTTGTGTTCTTTTTCCAGAGGAAATGTGATTTAGTGTGAGTGTTTCTTTATTTAACTTTTGCATGTGTTTGACAATCTCTCAGATCTCAGTGTAAGTCCACTCTGAATGGCCTTTTGATGAAAGAGCTTAATTGGTTGAGCATTGCGCTAACAACGCAGTCCAGAGCGCACATGTTGTGACAAAATGTATAACTTGAATAAACTTTAGGTCGCTTTGGATAATGTGAATATCCTGATGAAATTACTTGATTTTTTACTTAAAATTTAGTTTTAAAATTATTTTGACACGACGAGGCTATTTCTGAATTCAGAGTTTTGTATATGCACATACGTATGTTCGCATACGTATGTATGTTCATTTCTGCGCATATGCATGTGTTATTTGTGCACGTGTGTTTGGTGATAGTTAAGACATATATATGGCAAATATAAGTAACTAGATTTATATGATATTGATAAGTTTGATCCAAAACTGTAATATTATCACAGTACTACACACACTCACACACTTTACTGTTATTGAATGCAAACATTAATGTATGATGTTGGTGCTAGCTAATGTTTATAGTCTAGGCTTAGTCTGTAACACCATAGTTTATAGTCTGTAACATTTAGTTTGCAGATTTAGATTGATGGCAAATAATTTAAAGTACTGCCACCATTATGCAGCTGAGAATAACAGTAAACCCTTTCATCTGCTCCAGTTTAACTGGTCCCTAAGGCAACCTGTAACACCTGCAGGCGGAGTGTGTGGACTGTCTATTTGGCAGTATGACGTCCTCTTATCCTGCTTATCCAGGAAAAACAGAATTAAAGCAGTGCTGTGTGTATGTTGGGATATTGCCAGACCAAACACAACAGTCAGTCCAACACCCACCAGACTTAGCTGCTTTGTGTTGTATAATGTCCAAAATCTCACCCTAAGAATTAGACTTTATTGGTGCTTGCCGGTGACAGGTGAATTCATAGAATGTTTTTGTTTCATTACGAAAAATTTTTGAAAAATTCACTTTATCTTGCCTTTGCTCGGATTTATTGGCCATTTTAATACTGACTGTTTTGGAGGGTTGGTATGTGCAAAATGTATTAAAGAAATAGTTCACCTAAAATATTATTTGTCAGTTTGCTTATGATTGCTCCCTCACATCATTCCAAACCTGTGCGCTTATTCTGAAACACAAAGGGAGAAATTTTATGCTTTCTTTTCCCTACAATAACAGTTCATAGTGACTGAGTCTGCCACGCTTCAAATATGATTAAAACACTATAAAAGTACCATAAAAGTGTTCCATATGACTGAAATCGAAATTTCGATTTGTTCCTCACATAAAGCTATCAGATGACTTCAGAACTTGGAATATAGCACACAAGTTATTTTTCATGCTTTTTAAAGCCTGACAGACAGGGTCACTATGAACTGTCATTGTAAAGAAAATCCATTGGAAATGAGAAGCATGAAATTTTCCCTTTTGTATTCCACGGAAAAAATAACATCATACAGGGTTGGAATGACATGTAGGTGAGGAAATAATGATCGAATTTTAATTTTGGGTAAACTCTTCTGTTAATCTAAAGATAGATATTCAGTTTGTTACAGTACGAAAGCAAATCTACGGAATTAGTGGCATATGGAATCACAACGAATCATTAGGAGCTCGGCTATTCCTGCCGGAGATAGACAGGAGTCACAGGTGTTTTAGGTGCTTTAGGATTATTGCTCTGTTCCCAACAGATAAGCATCTGCGGTTGCCGCCCACTCCGCCCAGCAGCCATGGAAGTGACAGTGATGGATCCCAGAGCCCACATTCACTGCCACCATTAAGCCCCGGTCACATGCAGAGCCCTCATTCACTGCCTCCCTCCAGCCCTGCCCGGCTACAGGCTCGAACCTCTGCAGCCATCTCCTCATCCCCTCTCCTCACCTCCCCCCATGTGAGTCACACATTATACTTAGACTTGCTCATTAGCATGCAAGTGGAAATCATTATATGGGAAAGTGAATATTATGTACATACGGAGTTGTGTTATTATTCAGAAGCTGCAGGGAACATCGGGCCCTTTGATATTGACAGAGGAAGAGAAGAGAACGTTGATCGCTGAGGGATATCCTGTCCCCAACAAACTGCCCCTCACCAAAACCGAGGAGAAAGCCCTCAAACGAGTCCGCAGGAAAATCAAAAACAAGGTATTTTTAATTAATAACCACATACTATTAAAGGAATAGTTCACCAATTCTGAACTGTTTGTATATAAACCTTTTGAACCACTTAATGTGCTTTTATCATAATTTTGAAATTTGCTTGCCCCGGTCTCCAACCATTTTAATTACACGAAAAGGATTAATTCACTATTTGTCTTCCACTTAAGAAGGTTATATGCGTTTGGAACAACAGTGTGTTTAAATGATAACAGAATTTGTACAGACTGAAATATATACAGTATGCTAACTTTTGTTTTGGGTGAGCCATTCTTTTAATATGGAATCACTGAATCAATATAGTCATATGTTCCTGTTAAATTATATTGGTGTATTATTATTATTTACTTCTTATCAATTCATTTTGCTTCTTTCATAGATCTCTGCACAGGAAAGCCGCAGAAAAAAGAAGGAATATGTGGAGTGTTTGGAGAAAAAGTAATTTCATTTTATTCTCTCTCCCTCTTTTGTACTCCACATCTTCCACACTTTCTTTGCTTTCTGGCTGCTTTTTTTCTTCCAGTGTTTGCCTAGCATCCACTCTCCCATCTGCCTCTCTGCACCTCCCATCATTCTGTCTCTTGGTTGACCTCCTCTCCTCTAATAGTCAGTTCTCGCTCACCCCAGCACACTCTCACTACAACATACTGTGTGTTCTGCTCGCTGTTTTATGAGTTTGTTGTGTGAATGTGGCCAATGGCTACAGTCCATGCACTCAAGTGTATGTGTGTGTGTGTGTGTGTGCGTGTGTGGTTGTATGACTCATTTTCTCTTTTGTGCTGCTGTTAGGCTCTCAGGGTTTGGATTGTGTGCTGGAGAGACTGGGCTGACTGGACACACACATACACTGTTTTTCCACTGCTTCATACTGTAGTTTATTAATGTGTGACGTTAATGTGTCTGATAAATGAGGGCATGTGCATTTGATTTGATGATGTGAGGTCAGAGCTTAAGGGTCATAAAGTTAACAAGGGAAGCTGTTTATTTATATTTAAATCTGCTTTTTTGATAATAACTCTCTCTCTTTCTCTCTCACTCATATCTGCAGAGTGGAGAACTATACTTCAGAAAACAATGAACTGTGGAAAAAGGTTGAGACGCTTGAGAACGCCAACAGGTGAGTTTTTATAGGTGTGCATGTGTTTAATAGCAGTGATCATTTTATAGCAGGATTTTAAATGTAATTGTAACCGCATTTGCTGTAAGTGTACGCAGGAGCATCTGTCGAGTCAGCAGGTGTTGTTAAGTCGGTCCAGATGCACACAGGTTTTAACCTTCCCTTTCAATCCTAAACAACAGCACCTTCTTATTCACTCATGGGTGGCCTGGTTAGAACATAGGCTCTGACAACAGGGTGCTGTCTGTTCCTACTGTTTGCTGAGAGAGACCGAGTGAAAGAGAGTGAAAGAGAGAGAGACAGCGCAGTGGGATGATTAAGTATTATCAAAGTCAGCTCTTTCTTTGTGAGTTTACTGTAAAATCTTATTGAAGCTCAACTTTGAATACTGTATGGTACCGTGGTAGTGATGGGATAATGTGTGGTAAAGGGAATACCATGGGATACAAATATGTTAAAGGTAAGATAGACAATTAGGATAGACAATTCAGAAATGCAGCAAGTTAGCTTTAAAAGCATAAGTGGTCTCCAAAGCCACGCTTTCTCCAATAGTGTACAGAGGTATGCAAATACATAGGTTGACAGGCAAGTGAGACATCCTATCATTGCATTTGGACCGAATGCAGTGATGATTTGACAAAAAACATTTTTTGGTCCCGTGCCTTCCACAGAAGATATCTAAATATATTAGGACCACTTTACATAACTTTACATGATTGCAATCAGAATCAGGATGCAAAAAGACTTTCAAATAGCACAACAAAAAATGTTTCTGGAAAAGGTTGCATGCCGTGCCTTTAAGTATAATGGTGTGTGTGTGTGTATATTTTTATTATACTTAATTATTTATATATTTAGTTACTTATTCAGTTTGCCTCATTCAGTTTTGGGCTGATAACAACATTTTTTCTCCATCATTTTTTTGTTTTTTTGGGATATTATAGCTTTATTGCAGCTACTCTAGTCAGCAGTGCTCTACATGAGTTTGTGTGAGAGACATGAAAGCTTGTGTTTGTAGTGTATCGTATGTATATGTTTTTATCAATAGTATATGTTTTAATGAGTTTTAAAGAGGATTGGCTCAGGTCCGTTATTAACGGCACACTCACACAGCACGGTTTCTGCCTGCCCCTCATTACAGAATAATGAGTATGTGTGTGTTGGCTCTATGCCGAATCTTTTTGGGATAGAGCCGTCACAGTTAGCTTGTAGGTTTCAAAGAGACAGCAGGGGGGATGTTTGTGTAGTGTGTGGGTCGTACATAAATGTGGAGTAAACTACTGTTTATATAATTTAAGTAAGATGATTACTATTAGTTCAGTAGGATGGTGGAAATCTGAGCTTCTCCTCGCTGCTGAAATTCCTCACTTAACAACAGAGTATTCCATATGAATGTACATGTTAAAATACAGGTAGTATAGGCAAGTGTTTAAAGCTTTGCAATGGCAAGCAGAAGGATGCAGGTTTGAATCCCAAAAACATGTCACCATGGCAAGGCCCTTAACCTCAGGTTGAGCGGAGGGAATGTTTCTGTAACAGGTTTTCTGTACATTGCTTTGAATAAAAGAGTCTGCCAAATGATCAAGTTATTATCTTTGTATTATATTGTCTTTATATTGTTTGCCAAAATGTTACAATGGCTCTATCTGGTGGTGGAATTAATATTCTAATCACTATTCTATAATAAATGCATTCATAAAGCATAAACCCTCCTGTTGTGGCAAAGTGGCCCTTTCCCATCACAGACTCTGTTGAAAGAAAAGTAATAATGTACAAATTAGTGCCAATGACAAGAGGAATGTTATGTTCTCTGTGTGATTTTTGTTTAATGTCACTTCTTAGTTAATCCACTAGAGGGAGGTCTATCTCATTTACATTTATGCATTTGGCAGATGCTTTTATCCAAAGTGACTTACTGTGCTTTCAAGCTTTATGCTTGATCAGTGTGTGATTCATGGAAATCAAACTCACAACCGTTTGGGCACAAACGCAATGCTCTGCTCTTGAGCTGCAGGAACACATCTCTTCTGATTTTCTAGGCATATACATGAAACACTACTGCTCCGCTTATCGTATACTCCAAAGTATATATATCCCTTCTGTGTTTTGCGAATATTATGTGAAGCATTTTGCAGCATGCAGTAAACCAGCTACCTCGAAACAATTGCATATTGCAACAATTGCAAAATACACTGTTCCAAAACGCACAAAAAAGTTTTCATCCAAATTTCTTGTTAGAAAAATGTTTTTTTGGCCGACAGAGCAAGTAATAAGTGTGAACACAGACCTGTGACCATGCAGGTTTTATGTGGGAAAGGCCACATCAGAAAGTAAGAAAACATATGTTTGATTGTCAGAACAAGAAGTTAATTACAGGGCAAATTAATTAAAGATGAACACCCACTCTGTCCGTCCAGCGTACTCGAGGAGGAGGTGGAGCGCACTTGTGTGTGAAAGTGGTATGAGTGGTGTTCGGCTTACATAACGCTGTGGCCAGTCATATCTGTATTATCCTCACATGCTCTCTGAGTTTAGAAATACGAACAGCCTGCTGTTAACAAACTGGCACAGAAAGAGGCTTGTGAAAACCACATATAGCCCGCAGACACACACACGCTGCCTACGCGCTGAGCTAAAGACTCTGCTAATCGTCGCTCTTTTGTGATGTGTTCATGTCATTCGTAGGTCTCTCCTCCAACAGTTGCAAAGACTGCAGGCTCTAGTGAGCGGAAAAATGCCTCGATCCTGCAAGATCGCATCCACGCAGACCAGCACCTGTCTCATGGTATATACACACATTCTAATACAGCCACAAACCTTGAATTTCTCTCTCTTACACGCACACACACACACACACGCACACACACAAACACACATTGTTCCATCATGCTCATATGTATATAAACAAACACATTTTGCCTATTGTTCCTCTTTAAACAAATCATAAATCAACAAATGAGAGTATTATATTGTCTTAATAAATATTTAAGCTGTTTGGTTCGACATGTTAGCATGTTCTTTCATCCTAGTCATGTAGATGCTAGTCAGTGCTGTTTTGACAGGTGTAGTAAATCAGGGCTTACAGTGGGGTGGTGTGCTCACCGTGTGTGTGGTTCCTCCTCCTGGCCAGGTGGTGGCGCTGTGTTTTGTGTTGGTGCTGGGCTCACTGGCTCCCTGCCTGCCCGAGTTCACCCTCTACTCTTCCTCCTTATCCTCATCATCCTCACACACGGTGAAGTCCGCACCACTGCCCTCAGGTGACCTCTACACCACCAGCCGGGGTATGTTTCAACCCTGCCCCAAATATCTGAAGCTTTATTGTGCCGTTTGCATGACGTGGCAAAAATGGCTTTTTTATGTTTTTGCATATAAGCAATAATGCATTTATTTACTGACTCGTACAAAACATGTTAAAACCATACAAAAGGCGGCACAGATAAATCAAAAAATCAATACTACAATACTGTATGCCTTTACTAGAGTTATTGGGTGGCTTTCAGACACATTCACTAAATTACCCGGCCAGCTAATAGCTTTGTGTCTTTGATAGCACTTATTTAGTTCTCCCCATGAGAGAGTGAAAGAGTGTGAGGCTGTCTGTCTAATAATCTGTTCTGGTTATTACCAGAGCTCCTGGACTGATGAGTGACAGTGACCATTCTCACCCTTAGATTACTGTCATACATCCCAGAGAGTTTTAGATTGAAATCATTACTTCCCTTTGAGGAGATTTTACAATCCTCTTTTAGCTTCACAACACACACACACACTAACACACGCAGAGCAGTGTCTCATTCGGCTGTATCAGAGCTGTGCTTGAAAGGGGATTCAAATACATTTTCATTTTCACAAGGGCTCTACAGACTCGGGTCCGTGTCTGATAGCGGTTTGGTTGCTGCAGTAACCGAAGATCATGCTAACCTTAACACATGCTGGTTGGTCTATGAGAAAGAGAATAGCACACTCCAAATCTTGCTTTTTCTTCCTATAATAAACACAGAAACACTCATACATGTCAAACCCTTTCTGCCTCATGAAGAATAAGCACATTGTGCTAGAGCATGACATAACTTTCTTCTGTGTGTGTGTGTGTGTGTGTGTGCAGTCCGCTCCCGCAGTCTCCTCTTCTATGACGAGGGGGCCCCAGTGGAGGACAGCGACAGGGGCCTGCTGAGTGTGGAGAAGATGGAGGGGGGGCCGCAACATTTTGTGCAGGACCTGAAAGAGACCCACGAGCAAGATCACTCTGCTGTCATGAGCAGATACCTGAGTCAGGCCCAACCGGAGCCTGCAGGCTACAGCAACACGTCCGCGACCCCACTCCATCCCCCGGAATCACACTACCACTCCAGGTCAGACACACTGTCTCTGTCTCTGGACCCTCTTAATTCCACCAGAGGCGCATAATGTGTGCCATTTTAATAATTCAGAATTGTCTCTTTCTCTCTCAGAAAACAGGATGCTGAGGGAGGTGCTGAATATTTCTAACCCCTCTGGGTAGAGCTGACTGTATCACGCAGGCCTCCGCTGACCATAGCTGACTAGATTAGAGATAGATTCTGAATCTCCTCACCCCCNCCTGAAGAATTCACATGCCTCACAATCATGATCCAACCCACCTGATAAACATTCCAAAGACACCCACAGAACTGTGAGAAGACAAAACATATTTATCTCTACATACATCCATCGTGTACAAAATGGCTGCTGAAGCTTCTTTTTACCAGCACGCACTGAGTTTGAAAGACAGAGATGATGTAGGTGGATGTTGCTCTATTTTATATGGATGTGAGCCCTTTAAATCCAGCACTTCATCACTCTGGGTGTTATGGTTTTGCCATAAGACTGTCCATTAAGAACATATCTGTAAAGCCCAAAGAGCTTATTTTCGTTTAATTACTATTTTAAATCTCTAAATGTTTCAATGTTTTCAGCAGGTGTAATCACATGTGCCTGACGTACTTTGCGGTTTTAAACTTGCTTTGACGGGATTTTCTTCCTCTGCCATCTTGGCTTGTTTTTCCTGTATGTTAAAGCTGGATTGCACTTGTTTTGCACAAGGAAAACTGATTGATTTAAGTGCCTTCACGTTTCTTCTCCTGTAGTTTTATTTAAGACACTTCAAACCGCATTTCTTCCCTTACATTTCTCACTTATTTTTATTGACAACAGGTTTTTACTTATTTTTGTTTTCTACTTTTAAGAGGCTTTTGTACTGAAATTCAAATTTGATCCATAATATATTCTGGTATTTGCAGCATCCAAAAAAAGAGCATATTTATTTTATGCACAAAAAAATATGATAGTTATTTTGTGTGTGTTTTTATTGAAAGATGATGTAAAGTTTACATGATCTTGTTGTCCTAACTGTTAAACAGTTTTTTCCTTTATCTTTATTTCTATGTAAAGAAAGTTTTGTATATATAGAGAAACAAATGAACAGGGACAATCAAATCCTGCATGTTCAGTCACAAAACCACATGAATCTGTTGAAAACATTGAGTAAAATACAAAGTGAGGTTCAAAACACAGACTGAGTGAAACAGATATTACATTTAGCAAAGCAAAACATATTTGTTTTTTATTATTTAAATTTTTTTTTTTTTGATAATACTTATTTTTAATGTTAGTTGAGAATGTTAGTCTTTATTCTGTACCTGAGATAACTGTGTGACCACTGTAAGATTCACCACAAATATCTGACAGTTGAGAGTCCAGTTTTATAAATATGTCTTACAAAAGTCTATGTTTTTCCATTTAAAAAAACTGTGTGTTATAGATGTTGGGGTTCAGAAACATCCTCTTAATCATTCCAAAATGATTCCCCTTTGTTATAAATCATTTCCACTTCAAAGGATTTATTTTATTGTACAGCTAGAGATAACCACTGATAGTCATAATATTTTAATACTATGTTTTTTTGTCTCATTAAATTATAATAATGAAACTGGTGGTGACTGTCAGTGTTTATACAATTACTCTGTAGTATGTGTACCATGACGTAATGAAAATCTGTGTGTGGCTTATGCAAATAATGAACACTAACATCTCATCAGTGAAAAACTGAATTCAGTGTAGTTTAAAAAAAGCTTTAAATTTGGACACATTTGATGACAAAGCATTCATCATGGCCTATTGCTTTTTTTATGTGTTTTAATTGATACAGACTTCTTATGTAATTATATTGAAACTGGAAAAATCTAAGTGTTACTTAAGAGTGTTTCTAAGAGGATAAATGAAAAATGTATGATTTTAATGCAAATATCAGCCACAAAAAATACCTGAATTCCTGAACTGAGCGTTCTGGAATTACAGTAAAACTGAATTTAATGTTCATTATGACAATGGCATTTGTGGTTTAAAAAGAATTGTTTCTGGTGTAACAGAATCTGTATCTTTGCCCTTATTTGCCCTTTGTACATATGACAGATGATAAATGTACGCTGTAAATATGGAGGACGTATTTTTATATTTCCAGTGTTTCTTGGTATTCACTAAGTGGCTTTGGGGCATGTGAATTGATTTGTATCTGTGTATAGATCTTGCTGCTTATGTATCTTTGCTTTAAGCTCGTCTTCTGTCTTGCTGTTTCTGTCTATTCTAAAGTGGAGTTAGAATTAAGCAAAATACAAAATTTGCAGATGCAACTTACTGTCTCCTTGTTATTTCTGTTTGAAATCCAGACGCTAATATAATGCTTATTTTAATTAATTAACTATTTAGTTAATATTTAGCTTTAAAGGATGTTGGATACGAAGGGATTGGTGGGGCCTGCAAAATCAACACCTGTTTTGTCTCAGGCGTCCGATGCATTTTATATTTTGACCACAAGATGTCAGCAATCTACCTGTCCCTTAGTATATTATTCAGAGATGTAGTTCCATTAGGAAACATAGCTATTAAGACACTGTAATTAGACTTAATATAATGCTATGTTTAAAGACAGGTCAATTATTAAGGTTCGCATTTTAGAGGAAAAAAGTCAAGATTTTGCTTATTTTTGCTTTTAGTCTGTGACATCCATATTGATTTAACATCAGGCCTTATTCAAACTTTACTTAATGCTTCACAGTATTTATTGTAATTAATAGTCTTTTTTTTAAATAACAGTTATTGTAAAGGTACTGTGCCTAAAATGTCTTTTAAAATAGAAAAGAGTAGACAAAATCTATAGACCTACACACATATATACCCAGAAAGGAGAGATGGAGGAGGTGGAGATAAAGAGATGGAGAGAGGAGGAGGGAAAGAAGGAACATAGGATCAAATTGTTGCTGGCTGCCTTCCTCCCACACTAATACCCATAGTTCCCTTTCTAGTGTGTGTGTGTGTGTGTGTGTGTGTGTGTGTGTGCTTGTGTGCACCTGCTATTGTGAACTGTTGCTCTATTTTTATGTCATAAAAGCTGACTCTTTTAACAGTAATATTTTTAAAAGACTGCTGCATGCAAGATTCAGGAACTCCAGACTTGAACCATGAAAGTGCGTTTTCAGGTGACCAGACAAAGGGTATTCTCAATAAATAGGCCCTAATTTGTACATAAATCCTACTTTTTGAACCTTTTGTTCAAATATTTTCAGCAGCTTTACAATTCTTTAATTCCAAATAAAAAGCCACATCAAATACAAATGATAAAATATAAAAATAAAATCTGCTATTGCTGCTGTACATCATTTACAGTTTAATTTGATTTACATTGTGAATTGTGAGTTTTACCAAAGGTATGAGCTTGACATTTTATTACTTTCTCCTGCATGAAATTTACAGTTGCCAACCATAATTTACTCCGCAAGCATTTACATTTACAATTATTGCATAAATGTAGCACATGCTTTTATCCAAAGTGACTTACAAAAGAGTAATACTACAGCAAAACAACCCAGGGAGACAGTACTAATAAAAGTGTAGCTGTCCAAAGTTCCAGAATTACTTAGAACTTTTGTTACATTTATGCTTTTGACACATACTTTTTATCCAAAGCAACTCATAGTGCATTTAGGTTATACATTTTATCAGTATGTGTTTTTCCTGGGAATCAAACCCACAACCTTTGCATTGCTAATGCAATTCTCCACCGACTGAGCTACAGAAACACATACTGCACAATGCATTAAGCATTAACAATCGTAAGTCCTCTGTCTTGGATGTTTAATTTTTTTTAGTCACTGCGTATTCCTTCTGACATCTGTCAAAGTTTATACACAAAAACACAAAATGTTAAAATTATTGTCTTATTTCAACTGCTCTAATATCATTCCTGTTGGGTGAATTATTAAATGTACAGAGATCATTGTCCTTGAAAATTCTCATTTCTTGTGGGTTTAAAGGTGGGAACGATTGTCTGCCCACAGGACCAGGGCTGCTCGTGACATGTATTAAATGTTATTTTTAATAAGGTATATGGCCAGAAGCAATACAGTCAGGAGGCCCAGAATTTATAGCTGTGACCCTTTCAGGGTGACCGCATTGTGTCTACTTTCATTTCATGGGTTTAGATGAAGGTGATTTATCCCACACAAGCTGTTAAGCCAATCATTTGTGACATATTCGCTTTCTGGCAAGCAGTAAAGTGTACTACATGGTGGAGGCTGTGAAACTGACCTTACATGACTCATTAACATTAGATAACATTAAAATATAACCGCTAAATTAATTGTTTACAAACCTATATTAAATGTTTGCCTTTTTATGCTATTTTACTGAATTTAGTTTCAGGTTAAACACTTTCACATGCACACGTTTATCAAACAATGCTTTATTTACAGTACAAATAGCACTTTCTTCACCAGACAAACACATAGACAAATATTATGACCCTGTGACAAGGCAGTGTTTCTATCACGTGCCTCCCCATGTCAACATTTTGACCTGTAGCGTACAAAAGACACACTGTGCGTCTGACACCATGTTGGTGTGATGAAAAAAACTGGAAAATTACTCCCACCGGCCTATTTCTTGTTGCCTATTTCTTGTAGCATTTGCTGTGATTTGAGCCACTGCCTGTCAAAGCCTCTTGTGTAGGATTAGTTATATGGCAGCGAAACGGGGCGTGGCAAAATGGATCGTTCTTTCTTATGATTGGTCGATTCTGCAGCGGTGGGAACGGTTGGCGAGACTGGTAGTCATTCTCTCTTTTTATTAGACGGTTCTTTAGCCGGGGTGCCGGTGGGCGTGGCTTTTCTCCAGAGTCAGCTGTGTGTTACGCGGTGGTCGTCTGCTCTGCTCCGCAAATTCAGCAGCAAGTGACGGTAATAACCAAAACTATCGTAAACTGCCCCGAAAACACCTTACCGCTGCTATTTCAGCTCACATATACACATAACTGCGACTGCACCTTTCAGTGAGACACTTTTAAACGTCATTAGCGGCTGTTTGGTAACTGAATAGATGGCAGAAGCATCAGACGCGTCTGTTAACGGTTCGTCCGCGGACTCGCTGACCATGGTCGTGGTACCGCAGACCTTGGAGGACGTGGTGGAGGAGGAGGATGTGTTCCTGACTGAAACAGGACACACCGGAGCAACTTTTAAGCAGCGGCGGTGTCCGGGAAACGGGACAGGGAGACTGACAGTGGGGAGGGAAGGAGGACTGTCTCCTGATATGCAGGCGGAGTGCAGCGAGTTCTTACATCTCACCATCCAGAAACAGGTGTCCTACAGGTAAATCCTACTCAGTAAACGAATAACTGGAAAACTTAAAACGGTCAGGGTCTCTGCTGGTGAACCTTGTCATGTGTCCGATACGTTGTAACAGTAACATTAGTTAGACGTGCAACTTTGCATGTTGACGTTTTCTGATCAACAGTCTTACGTGTCAGTGATCTGGAAGAGACAGAAATACCATATATTCTTGTTACATGTAACTCGCTAAAGTAAAGTCAAGTCGAATTGGGCTTTTTTATTGTTTCGTCTTTAAGGGATGAAACAGTAAAACGTATTAATTTACGTAGTGTTTTTGTATGTATGGTTTTGTATGCATGCGCTTGTGTGCATGTTGTTTGTATGTTAGTGCATGTGGCAAATGTTGGCAGGCAGTTTAATAGTGTGAGTAATTCTGTCACAGCAGACAGGGGTGATATGTGACTGGTCATCAGGGTTGACTTGTCATCATTGTAAATTGAATTAATATGGCGTCAGATGGCAGGATCTCCTTCCACATTTCAAATGTCATCATCCTCATTAGTGCAGCTGTTACAGGCCTTGTGAGTGGATTGCATCACTGGTGACATCAGCCATGTGTTTTCGTACAGTATGCCATATCTAAACAGTCTGCAGTGTTTGTGCCTGTTTGTGTGTATTTTAATGGCTGAAATTTAAATGGTGTGTGTGTGAGGGTTTACACAGGTTGGAGGTATATGGCGGCACATTTTTGGTTAGTCGGGCAGTGTTTGTGTACTCTGTTAAGTGCATAAATTGGTTTAGTGGGTTGTTGTATGTGCTTTACTGGCCTGTTTTCATGTAGGGAAAGGCCATTACATATAGAGCAATAAAGTGTATGTGTTTATGTGATTGTTCCTAGCTGACACTTCCCTGTTCTCCATGTTTTTAGTAATGTTTGCCGAGAGTGTTGTTGACAGATCTTATTTACCGTGACATTGTGGGAATATTTACTGCAGTTACACTCATGCAGAATGAACCACCATTTAACAATGATGACAGTTGGAAATCAGGAATAAGGAAATCAGATAATGTGTGGAAGAAAGTGGAAGAAATTGTGCAACATGTTTTTGTATTGCATATTGGCAGCAACACCTAAATGCAGAGAAGGTTTAATGACCCTTTACCTCTGTCTTGTGTGATTGGTGAGATCCAGAACTGTGACATTTCTGTGGCACAAAGACGTGATAAAGTTAGAAAGTGTTATTGAAACATTTGGTCCGAACAAAAGGAAGCACATACATCATTCCTAAGTGTCATATTAAAGTTGCATAAAGCTCCCTCTGTTTTTCCCAAGTGTTGAAAGTGGATTTGAGGAAAATAATACAGTAGATTTGCTCTCCTTATCTCTCTTGCACTAATCTCAGATGAAACCAGCACCAGCTGTGCTGATTATGCAATAATGTTGAGGGTTTTTATACCACGCAATGTAAAGTGATGTGTGTGTGAAAGTGGTTGTGTATCTGCTGGTGTATGGGTCCTTTGCTTTGAGTGTATTACGTAAGAGGATGAGGGAGACAATGTGGAATCGCAGGTGGTTTTGCATTGTAAAAAGGAGTTAACCAAAGACAGAGCCAATGCCTGTCTGGCCTTAATGCCTGACAGGACAGACACTGGGGTGTATGTAGAAACATGGAGGGCATACAACAGCACCACTGAGTGGAAGAGAGAAAGAGAGAGACATATATAGAAAAATTGTGGAGAGGTGGACAATCAATGCTTGTTGTTGAGTGAGAAAGAAAGAGGATCACTATTGAAACAATATCAGTCAATAACAGAGTCAATAACAGGCGGAAACACAACAGCAACCAATCGTAGTCAGCCTTCTCAGTGCTGTTGTTCTGACCTCAGTAATGTGATTGGGGCAGTTCAGTGGTGGATCATCATCGTCATTCTAGCACTGATTAGTGTGGGAGTCAATTAGTAGGCTACATATGTGGACAGCTGCCTGTTCTCCTACGATCCAGTCAAACAGAGTTTATGTACTTGTTGTGTTTTGTTTTAAATACCTTTCGGGATGTCGCTGTAGTACTGAAGCCGGTTTATTTTCAGACTGGTCACGGCATGCTTTTCTCTGTGGTCTGCTATTTGCATTGAAATATGAATCATAAATATGATCCTATGCATTGGAATGGTATTTAAGAAGTCTACAGATTTAGATGATTAAATTTACAGTGTAAATTTCTTCCCATCACTGTTTGTGCTGTTTTTTAATACCAACCTCTTGTAGCATCACAGACCCTTTTCTCTGAAATTGAAAAATTTCGGACTAATGCGCTGACTAATGCCTTCCAGAAGGGAATACATTTTTTTGCTGATTTTTTAGAACCCCCACACATTCCTGCTGAATTCAGCTGTTCATCATTTTCACATTCTCTTTCCAATTTGGCTAATCTGTCTATTTGTCACATAAAAAAGATTTACTGGTGAAGTTATTACGTTTAAATAACTAACCTGACTCTGATACCCATGTAGCCTACTTGTGTACATGCTGTATCTATCCAAGACTGGTAATTATAACCAAGGTGTCTGTATGTTTATTATTGTATTAGCATTTTAATATGAGCTTTTTAAATGGAGCACGTTACCTTGCTCAAGCATATTTTGTCTGATATCTGATGTTGTGTATTCTGAGTGAGTAAATTCAGCATTAATCTGGCACAGATCTGATGTTGTGACATATCTAACATAAACATTGTGCCGAATAAAGCATTTGGAAAAGTATTATCAGCGGGCTGCAGTAAGTAAGGGACTAATTTGATTGCTTCTGACACAATGATTCAGCATAAATTACTGCTCCTCTAAGAGCAATGTTCTGTTGTTACTGTAAGTCAGGGAGTTCGGGTCTAGAACAAATCTTCTACAGTTAAATGTTGATATCAATGGAAACATATTTAGTAATACATCATATTAAGGGCCAGTGCTTGTCCATGCTACTGTCTGAAGTTCAGCACAGATTAATATTTTTTTATTTTTTTGGTTTTCTGTATAAAGATGTGCCTGAGACAGAAACACAAAGAGGGCCTTGTGCACAGGGCACCCTTGTTGAGCCTAGTTCAGTGGAACACGGAAATACACAAGCAGTCTTGTTGTGTCAGCTCCAGCAACAGCTTTACCCACCCGTTCCATAGTTCCCCTCAGGCTGTGCTGACAACTTCAGATGAAATAAATGTAGTGTCAAACATGCTGGTAATGTAGCCGTTTCTGTTCCTTTTATTTAGAAAATACAGTAAATAAAATTCCATACTGTCTTTAAATAGCGTTCATCTGAATTAATACATTAAATAAAATGAATGAAATTAAATTTGCTTTGATGTTGTGAGATGAAAGACATACTAAAACTTTTAGAACCTAAACCTATTTCCTCGCTGAAAAATAATCGAAACTTACACCCTGTCTAAACAAGCCGCAACAGGCAATACTGCATTTGTTTCTGTGACATCACACCAGGTAGCCCCGTCCACATGAAAATCTCATTGAGACTAAATCTCATCCCTTATTTATGTTAAACATCAAAAATGGATGAGAAGACACTGACAGTGCAAGTTTACTGTCACATATTATGTTCCACAAGGTTTCTCTAATAAATGAACCATTAAAAGCATTTTGTGACACATCAAGGAAATAGTAAATAGCATGAGGTTTCTTGTAAAGGTTCTTGATGTTGAAATGAAATACTTATTAAAGACATCAAATTGTGTCAGTCTGAACTTAACAGTTTGTTTCTCATTTCTCCTCTTACATAGTGTAGAATTTTTAAAGGCACAGCAGCAAACAAACTAACGGCGAAAACTAATGGTGAAAGAGAGGGTGGAAAACGGTCAAATTACCGTATGACTTATTTTATTTGTAAGTAAAAACTTAAATATAAAAAAAGTATGATGTGACTTATACATTGATTTCATGCAGCTAAATGTGTCTACAGCACCCCCCCCCAGGCTAACTAGCCAGTAACACTAAATTGTCTTAGTAAAACATTTCTGTTTATTATTACTCGCATAAACAATTATCCAAACAACTTCCAAAATAAATGTTCTAGCACAAACAGCATTTAATCTTATGTCAGTATTTCCGAAGTCTGATCAGATTAAACAGGAAAAAGCTTTATGTGTTATCCGCTGCGTAGATTTACACAGATGGCTAATCCAGTCCTGGATTACCAGCACATACTTAGCACCACAGCAAGCGTATGGTCATGCACATTTATACTGACACAGAGCATCACATCACTGTGAGCGATAAAATCACACAAAAAATTCAATTAATGCTAATTGTGTTTGCATTCCAAGATGTTTATTTACCGTAATTGTTTGTTATAATAACATTATTTAAACTTTTTAAATTATGTAACATTTATAAAACATTCCACTAATAATGTTTTTTATATAGATATATAACATTAGAAAAACATTGTACTAACTTTACAGCAACAACTTTTTTTTTAAAACATTAGCTTACGTTTTTAGAACGCTTCCCGTTTACTGGGTTCTCATTGGCTATTTTTCCTTTTTACCTCACTGTCATGTGTTCCCATAGTGCTGTTGTTGGTACGATTGGACACAATTGGGATGAAGTATTGAGGCAGAGAGATATGTATGTCATTATTCATTTGTCTTTTTAAATTCCTTATTTAATCATGCGTCTGTCTTCATTCTATTGATTTTTAGAAAACACCCGAAGTATTACAGCTTTGTGTTGTGTCTATATCTGTAGCCTTTAACTGTGGTAAATCACTGTCATACACAGCCTTTCATGAAATATTGCTTTTTTTAAAATGCTTTACTTACAGCACGTTAAACAAACTGAATGTTATATTATCATCGGTCTTTATAATCAAAGATTAAAATCAGAGGAAAAGAGCTTGAGCAGACATTAACTTAATAAATTCAGGAAAACGAAATGCATTTGATATTTGGAAGTGTTATTGTTATTTTTCCTTTGTTGATCAAAGCTCAGTGGCATGGGAAACAATCCAATGCATCTGTCAGATCTTGTTTTTGAGATGTACGTGGAAGCCGATCAGATCTGTCTTTGTAGAGACGACACACCACCAGCTGGTCCTTTATGAAACCACACATGGCTCATTAAAACGGCCTAATCACATTAAAGCCACCAGTCCTAAATGAATTATAAAATATGACCTTTGTGGTCTACCAGGCCTGATTAAGATGAAGAAGCCTGTTATAGAGTTCAGCAAGTCACTCATATCTATATCAAATTTGATGAAAGAGCAGGGAGTGTTGCTGCTGGACCTACTTTGGCTATGTAGCACCTCGATTTTTCCAAGGCAGCTTGTCTGGTTTTACCCCTGCATAATGTGTAATTAACCACATCATTCAGGTTACTAGTTACTAGTGCATATAGTATTGTATATACAGTATTAGTATCAAAAAAGAACTGCTGTCAGAACCGTTCTGCTTATTTAAACATACGCCCCATCTGATTTTTGAGCTAAGTTAATTTTAAATGCAAATTGAAAAAACCAAATAGATCTAACACTTTAAAAAGTCTTACACTTATTTCACACATATCAATTATATGACACATATGATTAAGTAATGAGCTAGTCATCTCAGCTAGAACTGAGTTACTCCATACTTGCCTTTCTGAACACTGGCCAATATGATTGATACAGTCTGATGAGCTCATTCACTCATGTTTTATCTCTGTACAGTGGATAATGTTCACCAAAAGCATCATTATTCAGTGTTTGAGCTAAATCAGGGACACTCAACCCTGCTTTTGGAAGGTCACCTTAGTTCCAGACCTGATCTTACATACAATACCTTCCAAGGTCCCTGCTAACAATTTCAGGTTATGAGAAAGTTTCCCTAATGTTTCCGTTAAGTAACAAAAATGTTAAAAATGTTATTTTGAAAATTATAGAAATGATCATAGGTCCAGTTTTTAGAGTATTAACGTCAACAGAGTATTACGTCATTGCTAGGTTATAAGAACGTTATTCAATAATTTTAAATTCTGTAGTGTTATTAAACTACTTTACTAACAAGGTAAGAATAACATTTTTTTTGAACATATCTTTTTGAACATTCAGAGGAGTAGTGACTCATAGAATTGTACAAAGCTGCAGTGTGTACGTGGCCTTTGATGCCATGAATGTGCTATAGGTCTTCTCAGCACTTTGTCCACAACAGAGATTTAGTTTTTGGTTTCCAATGAACAAGAACATGTGAGCCAGAAGCTCATTAAAGGCAGATAATGACCCAGGCTTCTCTGTACCGCTGGCAGAAGGAGGTTCAAAATTGGAAGAATAATGAGATGTAATGAGATACCTGAAAGGTCAGTTCATCAGTAGAAATGATGCAGTGATATCATTGCAATGACTATCGCTTTAAAAGCAATATAATTATCATGCAACATATAATATAGGGGAAAAAGCTATTTAATGAATCTTGTCAGACTTTTTATTTGGGTAAACATGACTGTTTCTGTCTCATGAACCTTGTTTCTGCAAGTCCTGTCTCTCTTCCTACAGGTATTGAGCATTTTCTTTCACTTCTGCCTGTGTCTACATTCATTGATCTATTTAATTAATTCATGAATTACTGACACTGAAATGTCACTTCTCAACAGCCACATCCTTAATAGACTAAGATAATGTGCGGCTCTTATAATTATATTTTAAACATACAGTTCGAGAAGGAGGGAAATCTTGCTCTTCCTGATCTTAGGTTTATGTGTGAGCTGTATTTCATCTGTTGTGTATGTTTGTGTACAGGATGTCCACTGGTAAATAGAGAAAACAAAAGTAGAGTCCCGAAAGAATCAGAGGGAGGCTCTTTAGACTGAACCTGTGTGACAGACGTCTGTCTGTGCTTATAAAAGCAGCTACATTGAGAATGCAGCTCTGTATGAGCTCAATGTAACCCGCTGGTGTTTATGTGCGTCTGTCCTTATTCAACCAGAAATGCCAAGTCACCTCCAGTATGTCTTTACACTGAACACTTACTTTCAGACATACTGTAAAAAGGTCATAAAGCTTTATCAGGGTTTTATACAGTATGCATACTTTATACAGTTTGTTGTGGGCAGTCTAGTGGCTCTAATGGAAGGTACTGCCATTATTACTGATGACATGTCGCCTTTTATATCTCCTGTTTTTCCTGTCATTGGCAGTTTTTTGTCTTTTAAAATGTCCTCACAGAACTCATGTGCAAGTTTCAAACAGTTTCAAAACGTATTTTTATACAGTATGTTAAGCATGACTAGGAGACCGTGACATGTATTGATGCCACATCCTTTCTGTTAGTCTGCTCTTCGCAGGTGCCACATTGTCATGGGAACCACGACTGACCCAGCTGCAATGAGACATGACCTTTAGAGTTCAGTTGTGACTTGATTGTTATAATATATAATTCCATTGATGTATTGAGTCAAATCTGTTAATCGGTTTGTATTAATGCAGAGTTTCCTGGTGTGACTTAACAGGGCTGTTCTTATAAGGTTGCGGAGAGCAGGAAACAACAATCCAGTAATGAAATGCAACTAACCATGTAATTGTGTATAGTTAGAGTAGCAAAATAAGGAACTGTTAGAAATTATTAACATTTTAGGGACAGAAAAACACTTCCCATATGTTTTGTGCAGTGAATTATTAGTCATCCTATTTTATATTAATATTGCAATTGAACAAATATTATTCATATATTTTTATATGATTTTAATGTGTGAAAGAAAACTATTTTTTGCTTTTGTATAGGGTAAAATCTGGCTCCTGTAAACAAAGAGTTGAAAACCATTCTAAATTGTACATTATATTTCTGTTAGTGAATTGTGAATAAACAATTTAGGCTTTTGATTGGAATGTTCTGAAGTGAAATTTTGAATTTGACTGTGTACACCTATTGGATTGCTGTTCTTATACCATGTGTCTATATGGGTTCTAAATGTTTATAATTTCCCTGTTTTCTGTGTTTTTCCTTATGTGTAAAGCTGCTTGGACATTGTAAAACTGTGCTATATAAATAACTAAGAGACACTAGACACATGCACACGATCCATAAAGATTTCCTTGGTTTAATCTGATAGCCTCAGACCTGCTCTTCAGACAGAAGGCACTTTCAGAGAGTCCTAAATAGCTGTATGAAGGTGGTTGTTATGTTGTGCTTTTTTGCTATCTCTTGACAGACGCTGTCTCAACAGCATTGCTGGAAGAACCTCTCACTCTGCAAAACCCACGAAATGTTTCTGCCTCTTTCACTCTCTTCCATCTTCTAAATCCCTCCCTTTTGCAATTACATCTGTCTGACCTATCTTTTCCTTTTTTCTCAGCTCTGCGCAATCTGGCAATCGTAACCCGTAATTGTGAGATGGGCAGAATAACATTCTCACTACGTGTGTGTTCTGTTAATGAGAACTGGAAATAAGATCGGTCCAAAAAGAGAGGATGAATGTTAGAGATGAGGTGCTTAGAATGTGAGAAAACAGGTGTAAACAAGCAATAGGTAAACCTCATGGTTTTTGTTTTATGTTTATCAGAGAATTAAAACTATTTAGAATTATCTCAGGATAATTTTATCAAGAGCTTTAGCAGACATATATTACCGGTGCTAAACACATATGAAAGAAAGAACCCATGACTCAGTGACATTACAAATAAGCACCAATTTCCTTTTCTAATCTGGACATGATTTGAGTCATCAGATTAGTAAGCATGACACTGTTGCCCTAAAGGATAATACTACTGCTGCTGTGGACTGTAAAGAAGTGGGTGTTTGCTAATTGAATCGCTCTCCTATTCTCTTTATTCCTCCTCCATCTTTTTATCTCACCTTCTCTGTACAACTCTCCATCAGCCCATCTTCTTCCACCTCTTAGAGGGAATCTGTGTGCTTTATGTATTTTCTGTTGATGAAGATGTAAATGATAAGCAGGAAAATATGATATTTCATTTATATAGAATATATGAAAACGATAGTCAGGAAATCTATAATAATCGAACGAAACTGTTTCAGTATATCACATTTTTAAGGCTAAACTGTGGTCATGTGGTGATTTAATAACACTATTGGTGTAATGGAAAAACATTCATTTCACTAGAATACAATTTTGGCATTTTTTGATAACACAACACATCATGTAACCAGAACACATCATGTCTGTAAAAAATCTGAAATTAACAACAAAATTAACATATTCAATAATATTAACAAATTGAAATGTTGTGTCCTAATTTTTTAAGGGAAATTTACAAAAACTGACAGTACAGCTAGACCTTCTAAACATTATACCCCTTTTCGTATCCGTTTCATTTTTGTACATCCTGCTTAATTATGTTAAAACATGCGCTTGTATATTTGGGAGTTTTTGTGTCTGTGTATCTTGTGTGTAAAGGTAAGCGAGAGGGTCCCAGCTGTGCTGCAGGGTGTGTGTAATAGCTGTAGATTGAAGTGCATTGTGAGGAAGTCAGTGTGCCCTGCATGTGCTGGTTTATCAGCAGATCTCCTTCCACAGTCTGAACATAAAACCACCTTCTTTCTTCTGTGTTGAACGGTGAGAGTTTTCTTCCCTAACCACAGCATCACTTGTGGCTGAGCACTCAAGTTTAGATGTGCTGTTTTATGAGTCCTGACCATTAGGTTATTAAATGCAGGATCTGTAAGTGTTATTATGAGATCAGTGAGAGGCTTTCCAGAGAGAGAGAGAGAGAGAGATGCAGAGAGGACCGGAGGAGTAAGATATGCAAGAGACCTGATCAGATGTTGTCAGAAAACCTAATCCTAAACCAATCCTACAGCAGGAGTGAAGGAGGGGGAGATGACAGTTTGAGGAGAGCTGGAACAAAGGCAATCTCTCTGTTTCTTTATCTGTTTTGCACTCTCTCACATACACGTTTACCTTTTACATTTAAATTCATGCTTTGGCAGATGCTTTTATATTTAAACAACATACATTGTATTCTAGGTATACAATTTATCAGTACATGTGTTCCCCTGGAATCGAACCCACAACCTTTGCGCTTCTAATGCAATTGTCTGCCAGCTGAACTGCAGGAACCATTAAAGCAATATTATTGAGGACTTTTTATAGTTGCCTGGGTTTTCATACTAAAAATATAATACATGCTGTATTTTACCTATAAGTTGCACCTCACTGTAACCTGTTGGCATGTTTACATTAGATGCAAAACATTTTTAAGGGCCCTAACAAGTATAGACAAGCATTAAGACACACATACACACTCACACAGGTTTGCTTCTGAAGGAACATCACTATTGACTGACACAGGAGAGGTGTGAAAGACGATTAATTATTCAAGCCTTTTCTGTTCAACACAGATTACAAACACTGCTCTGGTCTGCCATGTGCGTGCAGTGTGTAAGAGATACCTGAGAAGATGTGAACTGTGTGTGCTTAGTATTTGCACAGCAGCATGTCACATGCACAGCACAACACAATACCCATAGATTGTTGAATTTTATTCAATTTTTAAAACGCATATAGGTTGTAACGTTAATAGGTCATCCAATAAGTCATTTTTAGGCAAACTTACTATTTCTTTTGTGTCTAGCACTTGAGGTTACAGTATCACGCTGTCATGACATGCTACAAACAATCAGCGAGAACCAAGCACAAGAGGGCTTTAAAATTTTCCAGCTAATCAATGCCTGTAGCTGATAAGCGGTCACTACAATGACAGACACCGTGGTAACTTGATCTCTCTTAGGCTGGAGTTTACAGGCTAAAGCACAATGTCCAATACACTGTCAAATCTCACACACACACATACAGCAAGCAGCGAAGTGACAAGAGTAAACGCCTATCATGCTATACACTTTACACTACACAGTATTTTTCTTCTGTGTTAGTGTTCTGTAATTATTAATGACACTTTGTGGTTCTTTCTGATGACAATTAGTTAATTTCTTCTGCTTTAAAACTGATTCAGAGTCAGATGAATGTTCATATGCAAATGTTCATATGCATGGTGCAAAAATACAATAATGTTACATGATTCCCCCCCATATGTATATTTGTGATTTATATGTGATAAATTACACATTTGTATACATTTATATTTGGTTAATTACACTTAAAAAGAAATGCCGCAGAAGTTTTAAAACTATGGTAAGAACTGACCCATGCTCATGCATTTTTAAATCCTCACAAATTTAACCGATTTTTCCGTCAACATTTTAAATACACATAAAGACAACATTATTATAGTCAGTACACAGAGAAGACAGAGCTGTTGCCAAAAAGAGTAAAATCTCCCTCTCGTGGAGACAGCTGGAACTGCAGCATCTCAGGAATTTTCTAAAGCTTCTTGTTCTGTCTTTCATTAAACAGCTTGATTATAAGTTATGGGTTATGTATGTGTGTATGTATGTTATGTCGTTTTTCTGTTTACACCATACAGTAATATAGTTTCTAGAAGGAAAATGTGCATACATGTCTGCTTGCTGCTTATTTATTGCATGCCTATGCATGACACAATTTCAGTTTTTTTATAAAAGCTCTTTCATACCCAACTCATTCTTTGCACTTTTGCTAAGGTGACACAGTCAGCAAACTCAACCACTATTAACTACAACAACTGTTGTTGTGTGAGCAGATATGAGATAGAGAATGAGAGGATAGAAAGTAAGGATGGACAAAAGTATCTTACTAGAGGATTTGAAAGTGATGGTAATGATCGGTTATGAGAACTTTTTTTTATTATAGTATTGATTACTTTCACATGCTTTAGAATGCAGTAAGAACTATGCAATCATGGTAAAACTGGTGCCTCATTTTTAAGTCTTTTTGGCCTGATTGGTCCTTCAGCACCGCACATGATGATTGCATGGAAACAATTACAGTGGTTGTAAATCAAGGGAAAACTGCGTAATACTGAAACTGCATAGCTTTATAAAAAGTTAATCTTAAGCTCTGCATTTGTAGATGTTAGTTTGTGTGCGCAAATGTGCGTGCAGTTGACAAAGGAAGTAATAAGTGCTTTTAATTTTTGCATACTGTTGCTGCTCATGTTCTCTTTTACAGAAAATGTGAAGTTTAAGACCATCAGTTGCTTTGCTCTGTAGGAATCAAGAGGAGCTGTCTGTGTGTGCGTTTGGGACTCTCTTCTAGGAACACTAAAAATAGTATCGTGTTTTAAAAATAGAACTGTGTATTCTCAGTGCGTGTTTGCCTGTGGCCTGGTCAGTCTGTATTTCATCTGAAGTTCCATTTGAAGCAGTTTCGGTTACAAGAACTGCGTGTTTCATTTTTACCCCAAACCATTTCTCTCACACACAACACAAAACATAGACACACATAAGGAAGTGTCATAACAGGAAGTAGGGGGTGTTGGGGAAGAAAGATTTAGCTCAGAGAGGCTCAGGCAGTGAGGGTCAGTGGCTCTCTAGCTGTGTGTATCAGAGGGTGTATGAACGTAAGCAGACATGCAGATCTAAACCTGGCACACCAGAGAGAGAGAGAGAGAGTGAGAGATGTGGGCTCACAGGGGGAAATGGGTCCTGCCCCCCACCCCACCCCCTCATCCTGATATCAGGTAAGATTGAACAGTGTCTTTGTCAGTGTACGTCTCTAAACCGGCTTATGCATCTATGTGCTCAGTGTTTGAAGGCCTATGCTGCTGCAAGCGCACTCAGCTTTAAGAATGAAGCGCTGATCTTTGATCACCTTCATGAAGACATTTACAACATTTAGTCGTATAGCGGAGCGAAAGATCTAGCAGTAACAGCTCTACATGTGCTGAAAATTCCTGCAGTATTGATATGTGAGTGTGTAATTCTATATTAAAGGATTGGTTAAAAATGTACAATTACTTACTGACCTTCATGTGTTTTCAAACCTGTCTGACTAACTTTCTTTCTTTAGAGATTTTAGGCTGCATGTTACGGAGTAATTCATGTAGTTCCTGTTTCAATTCTTTGTATGGAAAATTTACATGTTACATTTCTGCATTTGGCAGACGTTTTTATGTATTCAAGATATGCATTTGATCATTATGCGTGTACCCACAACCCTCCTGTGCTGCCTACGCAAAGCTCTACCAGCTGAGCAACTCAAGAAAGCAACTCGGGTTTGAATGTAGTAAAGATTTGCAATGACAGTGTTAATTTAGAGTGAACTGTCTCTTTAATGTGCTATCTTAGCAGACATGACTGTATAACTGTGCGCAGTCACGCTGTCTATGGCAATGGGCAGGTTGTGTTTCACAAACTTAGCAATGGAGCATGTGCAGCTTATTACTAATCCTGTGTTTGTTTATCTGTGTGTGTGTGCTGTACTGTCAGCAGAAGCAGAACTTAAAAGTAGTTATTAGTAAACATCAGCCAACTCATTCAGTGTGTGCCAGGCTTGTGTTTTTAAGCTTGTGGGATTTCGGTTTGACTGGCTGATTGTTTACATTGTAAGATATATTTAGACTAGACAGTTGACAACCGAAACCTACATGGGTAAACCATCTGTGACTGACAGCTCTTAACTCAGTATCTCATGAAGTGTGTGAGAGATTTCTTACACAGTTTAGAAATTTCCATTTATTCCTGCAACATCTGTAAGAGAGTCTAATAGTGTCCTACTGTTTCTTTAGTGCATGTTCTGCATGAACTTTTCTGATTCATGGCCTTTAGCAGATGCTCTTTATTCAAAGTGACATACAGAGCAACATTTATAATCCCCCTGGAGCAATCTGCTGTTAAGAGACTTGCTGAAAAGAACATTGGGGCTGTAACATGATTTGGTGATTTAACTTTAAGAGTTACAGGTCATTTAACCCACGTTATAAATATCATCATTATAAATATTACGAATACATGTTGTAAGATTACACAGTGTAATACATTGAATTTGTATAATATAAGATGTACAGGCCTGCAGTTGCTCAACGTAGCCACCAGGTGGAGGGCCAGTCTAGATAACCACAAATCATTTTCAGGATATTTTGCAAAACATTTATATAAGATTCAGGACTGTAACTGTGATAATGGTTTTCTGATGCTTGAATTAAGATGGTTTAGATGGGCGTGTCCCTACTGAGCTGCCATAGTGTAAGTGTGAAGTGAGGTTGAAATTTCTCCCTGTTGTTTCTGGTGTTTCTATATTAAATTCAGACAAAATCCAGGTTACAGTGGAGCCTATGTGTAACTCCTACACAGTTATATTTCCTACCCTTCATTGTCAGTTGTCCTATTTTCATCTCCTCTCTCCCTTCCTCTATTCCTCTCTTCCTATGTCTCTTTCCCCCAAGCAACACACCCACGCTAACACATGCACAAATACTTAAACTGGAATCCCAACATACAGAATGTGTCATGTACAGATGCATGCGATCATGAGTAGGGTGCAATCTGAAATAATAACTACTCATAACAACATCACTGTACGTACCATTGCACGACACACACGCGTTTTACTACATGTGTATTGACATTTTTAATAAACATAAAGTATAGCTCAGCCCGTACAGGCACACACAAACACATTTGTAACAGAAGAATAGCAGGAAACAATGTCTGGTTTGTGGTCCAACCGTAATTGTGTACGACTCCCATGTAAATGACATCAGTTCCTTCCTTTACAGGAAGTTTGTAGTGAGTGTGAACAGGAGGTAAGATAGAGGAACCATCACACTCTCTGTTGTCATGTTTACAGTGCGCACACACACACACACACACACACACACACACTGTTATGACCTTATGACAATGCTTCCCTTCTGGTTATTGTGGTTTTGTCTGCTTTTAGCATGTCTGTGTGTGTCGTGGGGGGAACATGACAGTGTACAGTGCCTACAAATGAACCCCCTTGGAGCAGCATTTTATAGCATTAATTCACAATGGAAAATACTTTTTTGCCACTGATGAACATAAGGGACAGTAACATTGAATATCAATATCAAAACGGATAAAAAAAGATATAAAAATAATAAAGCTACTAAAAAAATATTTTCTAAAACCACTGTGACTAAACTCGTTTTGGTTTTTAACAGATACATACACAAATGTGATCAACCATATTTTCCCTTCACGCCTTTGCTTTCTCTATTTTTCCAGTGTCAAACTGCATTTATAATAGCTAGTATAATATCTTCCTCCTACCTGCTTTCCTGTTATGAGTGTGCTCACACAGTCACATAAACAAGCATTGTGCTGGTGTATATATAGATTGGTTGCATATTTTATTGCTAATCTATGCATATGTGTGAGTTTGTTTGGATTGTGTTTCTATGGCTTCAGTTATAAAGCTGTCAGCATAAGTCTGTTCGACACATGTTCCAAATAACTCAAATCTCCCCCATTTGTCTGTGAGTTTAATGTCTTTTCCCATCCTTCCTCTTGTGCTGCTGTTAGATAAAGAGAATGTCAGATACATGTAAAGAATGAAACTCAAAAACAATCAGGCAACTGGAGGGACAGCTACATTTGGGGTCCTACATATGAGTCTCTTTTGAGTTTGACACTTCCTGGTGTGGTACAAGGTCTGTGAGTACAGCCGGCAGCTAGAGTGTGAGAGAGCACGAGACGCACACAACAAAAACACACACTAGATCAAGAGAGGGCGGAGATAGTGAAGGAGGGAGTGTGAGTGAGCGAGCGAGAGAAAGAGAGACAGGCAAAGAGAGAAATAGATATGCAGAGAGGACTGGAGGAATAAACGCTCTTTGGTTTATTGCTCTTCATAGACCAGGAGGGTAAAAAAACTGAACTTCCTCAGAGGGAGAGAGAGAGAGAAATAGAGAGAGGGTAAGGAGGGGGGGAGGAATGTGGGGGTTTGGTTATGGGATTAAGTGTCTTGAAGGCGGAATGGAAAGCATACCACACGTGGAAGTCTGTGAGGATCTGGAGGGCTGAGCACATTATTTGTGTTATCCTCACTCTGGGATGGTGCAACCCTTCTCGCCATGTGTTGTTGTATTTGTCACCATGAGGGCTCTATGACTATATGAGTTTGTGATTGGTTACTGTTGTCTGATTGGCGGCCAAGGCTCCTGATGGAGCAGGAGCTAGGAGCGGGTTCACGGGAAAAGGAGGAGGTCACGACCTCTCTGGTTTCCACATCTGCTTCTTCGTCAAACTCTGACCTCCCCTCCACCCCCCTACCTGAGGGGGAGAAAGTCGCTGCGGGTCGCCGGCACAGCAGCAGGACTTTTACTGGTTTACGGCTGTTTGGAAGGAGGTGAGTTAAACACGCATCAGATGAGTGCGTTCAGAGCTCTGTGCATGTAAGTGCACGTGTGTTTGTGTGTGGGTAGCTGTAAAAAAAGATGGTGTATTTATGAGAAATTGTGGAGAGCGTGTGTGTGTACATCGAGCTCTGTGGTCATGTTTCCATTCAAAGTTTCCATCTTAAACCTGAGTCCTGTACTGTGTTTGCAACAACAGCAAATCATGTCAGAAGCACCATGCATGTCATTCAGCCAATCTGTGGCTGTGCGTTTGCTCATCTTATGTTTTGTGTGTGTTTAGGCAACAGTGTGTAATCAATCTATTAATGTAAGGTAGGTCATAGTGCTATTGTCATTTATTGAGAAAGGTAAAATTGATAGTTAAATTTAACTTCTGAGTTCAGTTTTGACACTAATTTTAAAATACGCCAGTGTGTTTTTGTGAGAGGATTGTCTGTGTGTGTGTGTGTGTGTGTGTGTGTGTGTGTGTGTAATGATACTTTTGAGTCAATGCTGTCCCCAGATGTTAGCTAAATCTGCCCCTGGGGCTAAAATAATTAGTAAATAATGTAAATAATGTCTGTTTTTATATTAGAAATGTGAAACATTTTGTTGAAGGGGTATAGTTTAGATTTAAGTTTGTCTGTAGAAATAATGATTAGCTTTACAGTATATAAAAACAATATATGTTTAGAGTATGTTCTGATAGCTAGGTAAGGATGAGCGTGGGTGCGACACTCTCTGCTGGAGGTGTACAAACATGTTTTCTCAAGCCCTGCAGATTTGTGACTAGAGATTCTGCTCATTAGTCAGCCTTTCTACTTTTCATGTGCGTCCTTCATTTCCATCAACTGCTTTCAAAGAGCAAACAGCACATAACAGACTGAAAGAGAGATGGATGGTGGGTCAGCGTTAGAAGAACATATGAGAACTCATAAGCGATGACGTAAAACAACTCATAAAATATTAAGCCGTCTGTGGTGTCTTTAGGTCATTAGTGATGTCATGACAGCTAGCAGAGCGGGAGGATTTCATTGGTTAAAATGTTAACCTCTGTAAGGACTGACAACATTTTTGTCTCATCAGTTCTTTCTCTCAGCTCTGCATACGTTCACACTGATGAGTGTGTGTGAGTGTGTTGAGCTTATGAATTGATGTATGAAGATGATCAGAGATGTGAGAAGAGTCAATCAGTCAATCAGACTGAATTATTAACTTTCACTGGCGGAACACTGTTGCTAGACCGTGAGATCAGTTACTCCTCAGACAGAGCGCAGGAATAATTAAGACTGTAGACACCTGCATGAGTGTTAAGGTGTGTCTTCAAACCTAATTTCCCAGTGTTTGTTTACTTTGTCATACTGTCTGTTTACAGTTTCTTTCCTTTGAAAACAATCCCAGGCAGGATTCGTTTCGAAACCCCTCCCTCTGTTTATTTGTTTTTGTTTACTCTTTTATTGCTTACTTAATTGTGTTTGCATCTAGAGCCCCTGTGACATCAGAGATGACGTTAAAAATGAATGAGAACGCCGGGCCCAGAAAAGTTTAACTGCAGTAGATTTGGGCATGTGTGTATGATGATTATAACTTCAGTGTAGTCTAGAGGCTGAAGGGATATTTCTGATCAAATCCTGGAACTCTCTTCTGTAAAATGCTGAGTTCCTCCGTGTCACCATGGCAACCCTGCTTCAGGTTGGCAGAACTCAGCAGAGAGGCATTTATCATGGCAGACATCAGCTATCTGGGTCATCTGTCCACGCGCACACACACACACACACACACACACACACACGCGCACACACACACACACACACACACACACACAGGGGTCCACTTATAACTCTGTGGTGAGTGACATAAAACTCATGTGATGGGAACATTTGACAAGTCTGACTCATGTGTGTGTGAGTGTTTATGGAGGCCGCAGTGGAATTTCTACCTGTCTGATGTCTGCCTGTTTCTGAGTCGAATCTTAAACTCATTCACACAGCGGCTAACAGCTAACAGATTGGGGGACAGTGACCATTGGGCTTGCCCATTGACTTTGCAGGGCTAAGTTACACTTTATGCAAATGAGCAGCAATGTGATTTGGTGACCAATGGGGGTGAAGACAGTGGAGCTCACATGATCTGTCTTGTACTGTAGCTGAGTGTAGGCAAAATGGAGAAGTTTTCACTTTAGTCGGCTATATAATTAGTCTCTGCCCACATACAAGCGTGTAATAAAAAAATAAAAAATGATGCATGGAAATCTGTGTCAGAATTTGATTTATAATCGTTCTTGTTTTTATGACACAGTGTGCATTGCTGCAGTTTATACAGTATACAAACACTTTCTATGCCATAATGTTCAGTTAAGTAGCAAAAAATCTAAACATTTTGTTAGGGCTTCCCACAGCAGATAACATTAACATAAACAACTACAACTAACAGTGCAGTGACCTGGAGAACTCCAGTGATGCCAGTGTGAACAGAGGATTACACACACTACATGTGAACACACTGTATTCTCCTAGTGTGTGAGTGTGCTAAAGGTAGTGGATAAAAAAAAAGAGAGAGAGATAAGGAGCAGGAATGACATATAGTTTTTATACGTGTATATGTACAGAAAGTGCGTGTGTGAGGGCCAGGTTATGTAAAAGCGGATTTAGTTTTCTGCTTTGTTGTAAACTGGATTTACCACTGCTCCTGACCTGGGGTCAGATTTGCTACCACTGTAATAGTGTTTCAGCTTTGGGTTTCCCAGATCAGTGCAACAACTCAGCTCCAGCATGTTGTTTATCTAAAATGTCTTGAATAACTGCTGACTTTATACACTGTAGAGGAAGATGAAAATTATGGTTTGTTTACATACAGTTACATTTAAGGAACACACCGACATTCACTGATACTCACACACATTCATACCGAGAGTATTTCCCCTCCAGGCCGAGAGGTTTAAGTTTTCATGCTAGTACACAAGTGTTTTCTTCGGCCTTCCCCTGTTTCAGTAACTGCTCTATATGATTTATTATGGGCGTTTAAACCGAAAGAGTTTGACTTATAAGTTTGACTTATTTGTGAGTCAATTTGACTGTATCATTAAAAAAAGAAGATTTGACACTGATGTATGATGATGTAAGTCTGTTTACTGTCCATGCCATCTGACTCGATTCATGTTTTTTTGGATTTGATATGTGCTGTAATGGGGTTATGTTGTTATTTTGTGTGTTTTGTCATTGTGTTTCAGTGTGTTTGTTCAGTTTTTTATATGTGCACGGGTATTAACTTTCCAAACACAATAAACCTCTAAAACCCTTAGGTGGGGTCATGTGAGGAGTGTTCTTCCAGTAAAATCTATCACTTTCTCTGTATGGCTTTGCCTCACTTTTGTCTTGTATTGGTTAAATACCCTGCATTGACTTGATATGCATGGTAGGTAGCCTCTGTATTCCTGCTAAAATCTGGAATCTATCAGATTCCAAAAAGTACTTCTCTGTCTAAAATAAAATTATTGAACAATAAAGCAAGTATTTGGTATCAGTATAAAAGCCTTGTTTTCAATCATGTCAGATTGAGGAGAGTTGCATCTGAATCCTAAAACGAGAAAAGATGACATGCGCAACACATAATTCTGATTGTTTTTAGGAAAACGTCCATCATACTAATGTATTTAAAGGGATACTGCACACAAAAATGAAAATTAGCCCATAAATTATTCACCCTGCATCCAAAGTGTATCTGATTTTCTTCTTTTAGCCGAACAGATTCCGAGTTACATATAAGTAACATCCTGCTAAATCAGCGTATCCATCTATCCATTATAACAGAAATCCAGACCATTCCTGTTTGTTAATAAATGTTATCTGAAGTGAAATCATACATTTGTGAAAGAAAACAATTGATTTTTGACCGTATTTAGCATTTGATATGATGCAATTTAATGTAAACGCATCTACTAGACAGCTGTAATCAACAAAGCTGTCTGCACTCCAGATGCCCGTTGCCACTCTCCTGCTGGTTTTGTTGATTTTAATCAGGGCAGTGAACCTTTGTGGTACTGCACCACACCAATCACAAGTGTTGATTGGGTGTTAAATGCACTGTATGTTGTTTATGTTTTGTCATTTCCCCACCTCCCAAACGTTAGATCTGTCACCAAGCCTTGTTCCGGGACCTCATCATTTACAAATTAAGCCTTGCAAACAGTGTGTGTACAATGCATATTTCAGAGGGAGAGGGAGAGAGAGAGAGAGATAGAGAGATGAATAAAGACTGTGAAACCAATCCTTCAGCAAACCATCACTTATTTCTCTTTCTGTGCACATCTGCAGGAGCACACTTTAATTTTTCTGCATGTGTATTTGTGTGTGTGTGTGTGTGTGTGTCAAAGAAGGTGTGTGTGATTAGTAAGGGGTGAGAGAGAGAGGAGCAAAGAGGTCAGCAAGCTGGATGGACAGAAAGTGCAAGTGCTTTAATGCCATTTGTGCAATAATTTGTGCGTCAGCACATTCAACTGATCGAAGAAGAGAAACTTCTATATACTTGAAGCAGGCCAGAGAGCCTGAGATAAACTGTGATAAACTGTAAAAACAGAAAAGGAAAGAGATGGCAGGTTTGATAAATGAGTGTAGCATGTTTGGTGTTGAACGAAGATATTTGTAATCTGTCCTTTTTCATCTCTGCTGTTTTCTCTGTGAGCTTCACTCCATGACGGCCCACTCAGAACTGCAGCAGATCCTGCAGAACTGAGCATCCATCTGTCAGCACCTCGCGACCTGAGTCTCTCTGCCAACTGCTCTACTTCACACTGAGAGACGAGAGAGTAAAGCAGAAGAGAGGAAAGGTTTTGTCAGTTCATTTAGATACAGTGTGTTAATATCTGATTTTATCTGTCAGTAGCCATGTATTGCGAAAGTGTGTGTTTGTCTGAGTGTGTGCTAGCTCAACAGATTTATGTGCCTGATATGTGGTAGACTACATAATTGTGTGGACACACACACACACACACAGTGGTGTGTCTGAGAGCGATGGAATTAAACTAATGAAGCACAGTTAAAAAAGGTTAATGAATGCAGTTTAAAGCACAGACTCAGTTTTCTACTGTCTGTGTCAAACAAGAATACAGCATGATATCACATGAGCCACATGGTTAAAGTGTAGCACTGGGTAACATGAAGATCCTTGTACAGATCCTGCTCAGTGGTTCTGATCTCCAACAGAATGCCCATCAAGAATCGAATACATTGTCCAAAATTAACTTGCCAATGACCAGTTCTGTTTTAGTGTCTTCCAGTGAAACATCACCTGTGAAAAGTGTTACCATGTGTGTAATCACATTTGACATTCTGAATCGTGTGTGAGCGGGTGGGTGTATTTGAGTATGTGTGAGCGAGTGGGTGTATTTGAGTATGTGTGAGCGAGTGGGTGTGTTTAAGTGTGTGAGCGAGTGGGTGTGTTTGAGTGTGTGTGAGCGGGTGGGTGAATTTGAGTGTGTGAGTGGGTGGGTGAATTTGAGTGTGTGTGAACGAGTGGGTGAATTTGAGTGTGTGTGAGTGGGTGGGTGAATTTGAGTGTGTGTGAACGAGTGGGTGAATTTGAGTGTGTGTGAGCGGGTGAGTGAATTTGAGTGTGTGTGAGCGGGTGGGTGAATTTGAGTGGGTGTGTGTGAGTGGGTGAATTTGAGTGTGTGTGAGCGGGTGGGTGAATTTGAGTGTGTGTGAGTGAACAGGTGTTCTGAATGTGTGTAAGTGGATGGGTGTTTTAAGTGTGTGATTTTTGGCGTGTGTGAGAGAGCTGGTGTTTTTAAATGTGTGTGAGTGAGCATGTGATTTTGAGTGTATGTATGTGAGTGGGTACCATCATTTTTTGTAATAAATATGATCTGCTGCTACTTTTATTATTTTCTCTCTTTTTTGACCTCTTGACATTTCATTTATTTTATTCAATTTATAGTTCTGGATTGTATCTGGTTATGATTGAATATCTTGCACTAAAGAAGATAGAGATAATGTTAGTGAAAAATTAACCCAGACAGGGGGTCAGAACCTTGACCTGAGCTAGAACATTCTTTTTGACTGTCTATTAATTGTGTATATTATCTTACTTTTAAAATGCATAAATAAGTGGACATATTGATCATTATGCAAAAGTATTTGACCACAAGTGTTGCAGTAAACAATGAAAACAACCCGCTAAAGTCTTTATTTGTGCCTGCCATTTGTGCTCAGTATTGGGCTATTTCACGGTGTACACAAAATGTTCCATGTGTATAATATCCTTGATGTACATCCTACTTAAATCCAGAGGTTATGGAGTTGATAAGAAAGGTGTGTTGTCTTTTGGTGTGTTGTGTGTGTGTGAGCACACCTGTGTTGGTTTTAAGCAGTGAAGGTGTGGCTTGTGTCATTTTCTATACCTGTCTGACAGGTTATGTTTAGGAATAAACTTACTTAGGAATATAATTACTCAGGAGTAATTATAAGTGTTATAGAACCAAATGTTTGGAAATGCTCGAATAGAAGATTTGTGAAGCATTTGGAAACGTTGATTTGAAGCTAATGGATACACACTGATGATTAGGCTGTACTCATGTCTGTCTGAAAGCATCTGTTCTGCTGACACAGTTTGTGTTAAAAGCGGATATTGTGTACTGTGGCGGCAGCAGGTAACGCTAAAACCGATTTAACGCTTTGCATAGTTCAGTGCATAGACAAACACTGATGTTTGAGTCATTAATGTGAGTGGGCCTTAACCCTGATCTCATAATGAGTTATGAGCAGCTTCTGTTCTCACCATCTCAATCTCTTTCACTCTCTTAACCTCTGCTCTTTATTTCACTCTGATTTGTGGGTTTATGGGTAAACAGGCAAAAATTACACAAAATAATAAAAGACTGATTGAAGCCCACTTACACTAAATAAACTCTGGTTCTCCAGGGTCCAAATCTTGAATGGGTTTAGTGATAATCCTGTACTTATGTTCCTGTGTGTACAGTATCTGTGTTTGGGGTGGGGTAGGGGTGTGTTTGGGTTTTTTAAAATCTTTTTTTTAGGGGTTTCATATCTCATGATCACTGTTGGATTTTTATTGGGGTGACTTGCTGAAAACAGTGATACTGTAAGAACCCTGAACGATCTTCCTTTCATGGGCGGTCATGGCCTAATGGTTAGAGTCGGACTTGTAACTCAAAGACCGCAGGTTCGATTTCCATTGCTAGCAGGGAAAGACTGTGGTGACCTTGAGCAAGGCACTTTTCCCCAGTTGCTCCCCAGATGCTGCAGTAATAGCTGTCACAGAATCAGATGTGTGATTGCTTATTTTAGAACATGCATGAAAGATGCTGTTAGCAGTATGTTAGCCTCTGAGCACGGCCACTCAGCTGGATGCTGAGATTCAGACTGGAGTGTGACCGAGGAGCTAAATGAGAGTCTGTTGGCAGGATGTTGTGATGTGTTAGCAGGATGCATCCGTTGCCATTAGGACATTATGGCAGCAGATACTCAGATGCACAAGAAACACACACATAAGGTATTTATGTTTGTTTGTTATGTTTCGTTAATGTGGGTATGTTGAAGCCGTAAAGCAGAAGGTAATATCTCCTGAAGAGCTGATACAGAAGAAATATTTGAGTACATCAAACATAAGTGTGAGCATGTGTGCATATAGTCACTCAATTAAACTTAAATTAACTTAAACTTTAATGAGGTTCAGTGAGTTATTTATGTATTCGTCTTCGATTTTTAACATTACTGTTTACATTTGATTTATAATCAGATTTATAATGTTTCTAAAGGACTATTAAATAGAGACTGAATGTTTGGAGTCAGTAATCTTTCTGTGCTCAGAGTTGTCACTAAATTAATAAAGTATGACATTGAAATAATTTAATAACAGTATACCTGACAATAGAAGACCTCAGTGTCTTAGTTTTGCAAGATACTAGAAGATTACAAGTACAGTGTACATTACACTTTGCTTTGCTGCCATCTACTGGAGGGCAGGTATGGTCCTGGAGGACATACTGGCAGATTGAAACATATAGGTTCCATTTTTCATTGCTGATAAACATGATACATGTAAATTCATTGTTCTTGTGTCCTTAAATCTTAAAATATTTATTCGCCAAATACTTTGTAACCCATTCCAAGTATTTTACATTTGTAATGTTTGCTGTTGACCAGCAGATGTCTCCCTTTCCCAATATCTACAATAAACTGTTCACATGAGTAGATGAGGGAGGAGAACGGATGATTGGATGATGCGAAGACTGGCCTGTCAGTGAATATGATTGACAGCTGGCCTTAGGTGGTAGCTATGATGATTGTCAGGTAATGATTTGCTCTGACGCTAATGACAGTTGCCGTGGGAGACGGGGTAGTGTCGTGCGAGACAACACAATCAGTTCCCATTCAGCGTTTAAATACACTAACAGACTTTGCTTGTGCTCCCTGTTTACATGGTGACTCACACTCTCCCTCAGTCTTATGCTCCTGCAGCTCTAAATATAATCTCCTTGTCTGGTTTATGAAAGGTCTCGACTGCCACAGAGTTTACAAATCACCAAACCGCTTTTCACTTTTCATCGAGCAGTGTAACATTAGCAGCCTATACCATATATGGCAGATAAAGATGCATTGTAGTTCATCCGACAGCTCGTGGATGCAGCATCTGCATAAAACACATTCTGTTTGTGTGTGTGTGTGTGCACATGCATATAGCCATGTGAGTAAGTGTTTGTGTGGGATCAGGTGTGAGGAAAGGAGTGTGTGCGTGCAGCTGTTCACATGCTGTTTCTTGGTAAAAGGCTTTTTCTTTCTTTCTGACTTTCTTTCTGAATTTCTTTCTGAACTTCTGAATTCATCCGGAATTTCTTTCTTTCTGAATTTCTTTCTGAACTTCTTTCTGAATTTTCTCTCCACAGACTTAAGACTGCACTGACAAGTTTATGAGGCAACTCCTCAATGTAAAATAAAACAGCATTTATAAATATCTATTATTTATATGGCTTGACATTTCATCTTGTGAGTGTACGTGATTTTAACGATATTTTTTAAAGTACTTTTCGTTTCTGTATGTGTAAAACTTTTAATCGAAAATAAAAACGTGTGTTTAAAACGTGTGTGTTTTTGGAAACAGAAACTGTGAAATTGGCTGTGGTTGTACGTGGGTTTGCGTGCCTGCATGTCAGATGCAGTAAACGGCTTCATCAGAGATAGAGCTGTCAGTCATCATAGGACAAAAAAACTGTTGCGTTTGAACCACACGGAGTGCGTTTATACGCACATACACACACTGTTTGCGGCAGAGGCATCACACACTGATCAAAGTGACTGTTGCAGTGTGTGTCACATCACAGTTAAGAGACCAGCACAGAAGCATTCATACACTCTCATGTACACCCTTTTCCAAGAAACACACACACCCGTTTGCACGCACACATAGACACATATTCAGCTGGCTGGAGAATGTTGATGTTTTCCCCATAGAAAGCAGTTTGAGTGTAAAACATTAACCTTGCACATTGGGTGGTGTTAGCTTGCTGAAAACAGACATTTTGACTCTGAAAGGTGATGTGTGTGGTTTAGTTTATTGATGTTGTCCCAGCTTCACATGCAGAGGCATCTGTATATAAGCCAATCATATTATGCTGAATACACAGAGAAGCATAAAAGCTGTAGCTGTGTGGAACTTTCAGTGCATTGCTGTTTGTTTGAGCATCCTCATAAGTGCAACACAGCAACATTGATTCAACCAGTGGTGTGAGTTTAAAAAGGGATTATTAGTTTGTTCAACCAATGGCAACTGAGCAAGTGTTGGAACACTAGTCATCATTCTATTTATTTTTATTTGGTGTCGTACCAGAGCAGAACTTACTGTACATACCCTACCTTGAATTAACCTTCAATATGACTGTGTAAAGCAGTAATTGTTGGGGCTGTTATATAGTGTGTGGTAAACCGGGTTTGTAAACTGAATGCGTTTTAAATGGATTATGAAGCATCTTAAAAACATGCGACACATTTTTACTGCACCAGATAGCAGTTACATTCACTTACTAGGGAGCTTATTTATTGTATTAATGTAATATGAATATATGGATGTTTTGTTTACATATTTGCATCCAAATATGTATTTAGACAGCACATTTTTTTGGTTGTCTTTCATCTGCATAATAACTAACATACAAACACTCAGCATATACAAACAAGGTGTCTGCGTCAGAGGAAGCATGCTTCATCAGAAAAATAATCTGTCTGTGATCCCTCTCTCTCTCTCTCTCTCTCTCTCTCCCTCTCTTACCCACTCCCTTTTTGACCCTCCCACTCTCTAAGGGCAAACTGCCTGCACACTCTTCCCCTTCCCCAGTTAACAATCTCTCTCTCTTAGTCTCATCTTTAACCCTCTCTCTCTGTTCTTTCTCTCGGGTCTCATCTCACTCAACCTCTCGCACCACCTAAAAGTGTCTGGGGAGAAGACGGTTTGGATGATTTTTACTCCTTCATAAGGTTGTATGTTTCTCTGACTGTTCTTTCCTGCCAGCTTGAGGTTTAGTTGATTGCAGTGCAGTGCTGTATCCTTCAGACTCTCTGATCAGAGCTGACACCATGCATGTAAGAGTGAGATGTGAGGTGTTTTAGGTGAGTCTGGTGTTTCTCATCTTGGACAGGGAAAACAACTGCAGCTTACAGTAAGTTACCGTGTCTCTAATCACATTGCCGTCTGTCTGATTTTGTCATTAACTGTTGCTGTAGTTTGACAGCATTGTGTAATGCTGTTTTGTGATGTTTGTATAGAACTGTATGGCCATGTGTGTAGTGTAATGAAGCCAGTGCTGGAGTCTGTATTACACCGTGTGTTTGAGAGAGAAAGCAGGAACTTACAGGCTGGTATTGTTAAAACTCTTTCTAGTACGGCCAGTGGAATTCTAAAAATAGACCACTGTCAGTGCACATACACTTGTGTTTTTGTGCCTGTTAATTATACACCTTGGTTTAAAGGAGGCAGGCAAATGATTAAGCTGCAGTGTATATGGGCACCGAACGTGTGTAAGACAGAGAGACAATAATTTCTACCATGCTGACGGAGAAAAAGTCTGATATTTGTATGCACATGCCTGGTTGTTCTTTGTAAAATGGATGCAACACAACTGACAATAAGCAACAACGCAACAACAATACAGACACAACCCTGAATTCAGATTATAACTAGAGACCATTGCAAAATGCTGATACAGTGATAATGCATGCTGAAACATACGTACCAACATATATATATGCGTGTGTTTATGTATGTGCATATATAATGGGAGGGTTAAAAGTAACTAGGCTTTAAAAATTGGCTATAGAACTAAAAGAAAAGAAAAAGTGTGTAAACAGACGATAGTAAATAGGATTTCATATGTCCCGTGATGACAGTACAGGCATCAGCCGCGAGAGGTTCTCTTCATTGAATGAATGCACCACAGATTGAGGATATGGGAAGAAACGGGAGAGAGAGAACCAGAAGCTCAGACAGTGTGAGGAATAAGACAAATAATATGCCTGCTGAGTGTACATCATTAAAGACATGAATGACATGACACCTGTATGCAGAGACTCAGAAAGTACACACAAGGAATTTACTGTTTTACTTTCATTTGTGTCATTTTTCTACATAAACTTGGAAATGTTGTGAGAAATGATTGATGACAGACTGTTGAATTGTTGAAAATCTATGCACACATAATCTGATAATGCAGCCACAATGCAAAATGTAATATCGCACCTTGGCTGTACATTGATTTGCAGTAATTCAATGGTCAGGAGTCATATACATATTTTTATAAACAAGTTAAATTTAAGATTGGTTAGTTTTTGCCTTTGTGCCGCCAGCCAAAAATTGTTAAACAAAATTAGTTTGATCACGGACTGACATTCTGCTAACGCAGTGGAATTCGTACATCAGGAGCTGAGACACGGGCGTTGACAGCCATGAGCATGTTCGTTTACTTTGTTATGAGTCTATATTAACAGGCTTTGTCAGAGCTGTAGGTGTAATTGTAGTTTGTTTGAAAATAATAATGCAGGAAAAATGTCTCAAAGCTTAGTCTGCACACTTAATAAGTATCTGTGTTTTAGCATATGACACATGCCAAATAAGAAACCAGCTTCAAAGCTTTGTATTTACCCCCACATTTCCCCCACTTCAAAACTATCCTATTAAAGCAGCTCACTGAAATGCCACAATAGAAAATGCTGGAGGTAGAAGAGGATGTATGTACTGCGCAAATGAAAGATCATTCCTCACATTTCATGATGCTGTCACAAAGAGTTGAAAAGAGTTAAAGTGTTGAGGTCACATTTGCTCGCATTCGGTTGCGCCCCGCAGTGATCGCATCTGTCGAGGTAATAGAGAAAAGGTCAAGTCTGATTCACTCACTCACAAACACAGTCAATTAGATTTTTTAATAAATACAGTTACACCCAAATACTCAAAGGGATTTGAGAAGGGACGGACTTAAGCCTGCATGTGGAGTTATTATTCTAAGAGCACTCTTCAGAGAACAGTGATGTAGGGACAGAGGCAAGGTCATTGCTTCACATGTTTTGAAAGCTTGCAACAAAAAGGCAGAATACAGGCGACAAACCAGAAACCAACTGCTGCAGATGAGCGATTGTTTTTACCACTGACACCTGCGACCAACAACCACTAGCTAAAATAGCCATTGATCTCATTATTGCGGATCTGGTTGCCGACTTCACTTTTCCTTTACAACGCGTGTGATTTATGTGTGTTGGTGTGTAGCCGTCAGTCATGTTAACTTTCTAACTGGTGTCCTTCATCCAAGGCCTCTTAGCCTCCCTCCTTCTTTTGATTTCTGACATATCTAATAATATTGAGCGTATATAAGTGTATATCTCAAGGTATGACTTTACAAATAATGCAACATTAGCACAGCCTTAGCACAGTTTACCTGTTCCATTGTATGTGTGTTTGAGGGACACAGAGACATTGTATATGCAGAAACGGCCTCTGTGCTCTCATGTAAATATTTACTCGAGCAGAAATGACTCTCTCCCGCTTCACTTTTGCCATTTCTCTCCCTGATCTTTCTGTGCTCAATTATGGTAAACTATGGTGGGATGTGATAAACAGAAGAGGGGTATAAGTAAGATTTTAGATGGAATAGCAATTTTTCCAAATGTTAAAACAAAAGTTCAGCTAAAATGTCATTATTTACTCACCATTGTGCCTTTTAAGACGTGTATGACATTTTTGTGGAGTTATTTATAACTGCTCTTCTTTTTTAAACCTAGATCTGTTCTTCGCACAAAACTAATATTTGATTTTTAACATATAGTATGAGTTGAATGAGCTGTCACTAAACATTTCTTTCTGTGTTTGGCTCCTTTAACTTCTATAAATTGTATATCAACAGTAAACTATTGACTATTGACTATTGAGGTTTTCATGGTGCTATAATTTGATCATATTCAAACTCACTGTTGAATAGAGAAGCATGACCTTCTATATTTACATGATATTTTTCACCAATAAACAAAACACAAAAATGTACATTTAACATTTTACTTTTTATTAATTCTCTTATGGATAGATTTAACACTGTTAGCACAAGTTCACAAAGGTAACACTACAAGTTTATATAGCTCTGACATAATACACACCCTCAGTTACCCAGGTGTTTCTGTACTCTTACCTCTATCTGTGTATGATAAATAAATCCAGCTATCTGTGGAAACTACATGGAATAGGCAAAGCAGAATCAGAACAACATGTCGTAAAACATTTACACTCCAAAGACACATAGTGTTAAGATAGGATTTTGTGTGTGTGTGTGTGTGTGTGAGGGAAGACAGTGACCGCAGACAGTATAAGTGCTTCCTTTTTCCCATGGTCTGGGGTACAGCCCAAGAGGGACTGTGTCACAATCACATACAATCTCACACACATCATCACACACTCAGAATCCCTCATGACTGGCCGAATAGTTCATCCGTACACAGAGAGTTCAGAGTCTCCACAGACAGTTGCGCATATGCATACAGATCAACTCATGAGATAATACGGAGTTGACTTTGGGATTTACTATGTGTGTATTTGAATATCCTGTTACATTGCAGGCTGCGATGCTTATTAATTCGATTTCTCTGTAGTTTGTCTAGAGAAGGAGAGAGTGTTGGAATGGCAGTATTGGAATTGCGTTAGAGTGTGTGTGGGTGTGTGTGTGCTGGATGAGGGTCTTGATGATTCTGATTGAAAGATTTGCTTTCTAAAACTCCATTGTTTTCCATTGTTCTTCTGATGTTAAGTATGTGCAGCTGTATATTTTTAGCAGTGCGAATATAGATCACACTGTCTAATGCATTCTGTGCAGCGTGCCGGATGCTTCTGGACATGCTTATATCATGTAGAATCTTAACACACTTTCATTATCATGACGTCTGTATGTTTAAATATTGATGAATACAGCACTGTTCCTTGAACAGCTTTTACTGTTGCTCTATCTTGTGTATATAATGTGGTGATTTAACAATTTAAGATGTTTGTACACTTATGTATTATAGCACTAGATGTGTTATTTTCATGAATGACCTAAATAATAATTTATGCAATTTATATAGTTATATGGCCATACAGAAAGTTGAATGGGGATTTCAGAAATAAGTGACACATTACTCTCAAGGTACTCAATATGTCGAACAGGGCGGCACTCTACAATTTAAAAAATAACAACTGAATTAAAATAGCAACTGAATTGCTTATGTAGGTCTAAAAATGTACTTTTACTAAATGGGCTTAGCAAAGGTTTTGTGGATAAGTCAGCTATATAATATTGGTGAATGATATGCTAATTAGGATTCTGCTACAGACTCTTTTAAGCGCTTCTAAGAAGCGGTGTATATTTAGATTATAGTTTTATTGTAGTAAAACTTGTTTGTTTTAGATAACGCAAGTCATTATCTAATAGATAAATTTGCTGTTAAATTATATCTGAAAGACTAATAATAATAAGAGCCTTTTTTTTTCTTTAAATCCAAAACCAAAATAATGCGCATGTCCAAATACTGTTGTGGTACTGTGTACAACAGAAAAAAGGTGTCGAATTTTGTAGGCATTGTAAATTTTATGTCCACTAGTTTTCCTGGAAAGACATCCATGACTTTTCCCTTTCACAGAACATTTCAGAGAGACAATTTTAGAACAGTTGCACGTTAATAATTCCACATCCAGACAGAACTGTATGTGTGAGCATCTGTGAGAGAGAGATAGAGAGAGAGAGGGGGTGTTTGCATACAAATGTATTCTGCAAAATATTGCTCCTAGGACTAGGTGTGGTGTATAGCCGAGCTCACCCTGAGTATGTCATTCACAGCAAACAAACTCATCATGCAAACAAGATGTGGTCTTTGCATCTCTCACAAAGCTCTTCTCAGCAAATAAACAATGCTGCCAATTTAAAGCCAGCATATGCAAATCACCAGCACACTTAGACACCAGCACCACTCCACAGAACCGAGCAACATGTGCCCGCATGTGTGTGTAGTCTTTGTGTTACTTTTCCTGTGTGTTACTCTGCACTGTTTACTCTATTGGACTATTTTGTTGGTACTGTGTTTATACTCATGTAAGTGTTTGAGTTAGATTTGCTTTCACTTCGGTATCAACACACTTCAGATTCTAATATCTTTAAGGATAATTGAGGGAGGATCATCTGTATCCTGTTATGAAATTTCAAACGTTCATATGCAAAGTCACGTGAGATGGAAGAGAAGTTAAAAATAAAGAAGACAATGTACTGTCATTTCTAAATGTAATCTAACAGTTTAAACACTGGTTACATGCATTTTCTCAACTGTTAGATGCAATATCATGCCGTGCCACTTTTAAAATATTGATTTTATATAATATTGTTTTATTTTGATTTAATTATTTTAGTTTATGTAACAGGCAAAAAAGAAATCAGTCTATAGCCGGTTAATGCACTTTTTTAAGCATTGGGCTTCTGACGAACTTTTAGATTTCCCTCCATATTTTGTATAACGATTTACAGAAGTCAATACTTGGGCTAATTTTTAATGTGTTGAATTAAGCTGTACCACACAAAGCAGAAATGAAACATTTAAAGTTATTTATAAGTGATTTGTTGAATGTGTCAAATGAAAAACGCATGAGCCGGAGCCTAAGTTTACAGTCTTTAGGGTAGATGTGCAGATATGTAAAGTTTATATCTGAAGTGTTAAATGTGAAGTTTCTGTTCAAAGTTGTCTCTGTTGCAGCCATAACCTTTAACTGTGTGACCACAGCAATTTATCACACAACAGTAACCCGCCCACACACACACACACCACCTCCTCTGCTGCTGTTTCACTCTCTCCTTCTGATAAGAAGTTTAATTACTGTAACTACTAGATCTCTCTTTCTCTCTCTCACACACACACACACACACACACACACACACGTTATTGCTGTCATTACAAGGACTTTCCATTGACATTTATATTAAGCTAACAATATTTTCTATATCCTGAAACTAACCACTTAAAGAAAGATGTTTTCCTAGCCAAGTGGTATACTTATGAATAATGGCTGGACAATACTAACTAGACAATACTAACCAGCCAAACCTTAACCCCTTTCAGTATCAGAGATTTAGACATTTAGGATTTCCGGGTTAGGCCTAACCGTATCATTCCTTTTGTTGATGTCACTACAGAGCGTAAGTTTTGTTTAAAACAAGTGTCACTGAACACGTGTCGTCACTGTCAGCTGTATGGAAAGACATGCTTTCTGACTGGAAAACTGTTGAACGAAACCTGTCTAATTGTGAAGGTACCTTTAAAGGATTTAAGAGCACAGATGTGTTATCTGTCCAGTGTTCGAGGATTACAAAGGTTTGTTAAGGTGTCAGTACACATGTACGTCTTTCTAGCTCTGAGCCTGGGGTGTTGCTGGGTAGCTGCTCTAGTGACATTATGTATGTGTGTGTGTGTTTGACTCAGAGCTATAAATATATGAACCATTATGTTCTCTCCTCTCTTTGTGTGTTTTCTCAATTCATCTCATGTTCTTTAGTTTAATGAGTCCAGTTTCCAGTTACCAGTAGGTCTAACAACCTCACCATACATGAGTCATCCAAACTTAATTGCTAGCTTCTCTCTCGGTCCCTCTCTGTCTCTCTTTTTGCAACACATGTGTATGTGTTGAGTTTCCAAGTGTTGTCTTGCTATATCAGCCTGTTGCCGAGTGGCTGATCTTGAGGCAAGTGGCCACTTCTGTCTGTTCAAGGGGCCAGGAGCCTTTTTTCGTATACCCTCCTCTTTCTCTGTCTACTGTATCTCTGTGTTTCTGATGGAGTTCAGAGGAGTAGATACAGTGCCTTCTGTAAGTATTGGGACAGTAAAGGAACAATTGCTCTGTTTGTTGTGGAGTCCAAAAAAATCTGTTGATTAAAAGATGAATATGAGGCGAGTGTAAAGAATGTCACATTTCTCATTGCTTTTTTTCTGAGTGTTTGCCCTCATCTTCATCTTGGCTTATGTGTGTTCTTACTGAAAACAAGACTCAGGCCGCAGAAGCAATAGACAGAATTGATACTACACACTCCCTGCTTTTAATGTATGAACAAACAATGCAAGAGGATACTACTGATTACCTAGAAACACAAAGCAGGTGTGACAGGAGGTCAAATTAATATCCATTCTTTATATAATAGCAGAAACATGTTTGGAATAAACAGTCATGTAGTTTGCTTGAATAAAAACTTAGAAAATACATTACAGACACAAGGTTTTTTACAGGTTATGATTTTCTCACGTGTCTGGATTATATTTAAAGACTTTACTTAAACCACAACTTAAAGATCATCTTAGACCACAGACCACAGGAAGCCAAGTCCTACATTTCCTAACCTGTGTCAACTCTTGTATAAAGACCTGAAGTATGTATATATATATATATATATATATATATATTTATATTAATATATTATATATTAATATATTTAATATAGAATCTATTTTGAGCTGTTTAATATACTGTTTATCTCATTTCTGGAACTTGCCCCTAACCCAGGCTTTCTTAATTGCATTCGCATACCAAAAAAGCCAGGTTCACCCCTGATTCCAGGATTTCTGTTTATGGAAAAATTCATATTTAAAGAATTAATGTTTTCTACTCTTATAGCTTATTTGGATTAGAGAATAAAGTGTCAGTCATGCTGTGTATTTATAATATAAAGTTACTCCCTGGTAACCTTCTGCAGTGTGGGAATCTGATAACAGCTCACATGACTTTAGAAACATTAGGTGTTTTTGTGCTGCTTAAGTTCAATAGTGCTTTAAAGTTCCTCACATTTCTTATTTGTTTAAACTTCAGTACTTCATTTGTATATGGTTATGCAGTCAGTATGAAACACGTGTAGGTTCCTTTGTTGTTGATTGATCTGTTGAACTGAGATATACTGTACAGCACCCTGATTATATCATATGGACGTGTTGCATAAGAAACATCTAATTATTCTCTGTCTATTATCCTTCATGTATGTGTTTTATTAAAAGACTGTGTGGGTTTAATAAATGGTACGTGCCAATTTTTT
>JAZGTJ010000718.1:48636-83932 GCA_036877575.1 Botia almorhae | reverse complement strand
AGATGAGACCACCCTTGAATGCCCTAGTCATACATCCTATTAATAAATGTGCCTTTTGATTTATTTAACCAATAACCTATAATTTCTAAGTAATGACGTACCTAAATACTCATTTTTCTTTTTAGGTTGTTTATTTCTGCCAATGTGCATATTTTAATATGTATGTAACTATTAGTTTAAAAAGTAATCAATGGAAAATATTACCTGTTTATATATTTATTGAGATATTTATTCTAATTCTTTATTTATTTTTGGAGACGGGTTTTTAATTTTCTGTGCTGTCTAACTTCTCTGACTTTGTGCCAATTTGCTGCTTTGAGGTGTTACATATCGTGGGTTTGTATCATTAATTAAACCCTAACTCTATATTTTAATGAAAAGTTTGCACTCTGAATCGTGTTTCTCTGTTTATGTACAGGATATTGCATTAGAAAACTCATACTGGGATGCTTTCAGCTTAATGGAAACACAATATAGGACTTTCACATGACTGCTTTACCAGCATAGTGTAACGACACTGTAAAAAAAACTTTTCTGCCTTAGCTTTTTATTTTATTTTTATATTATTTTATTTGGGTGCACAATTCATTTCAACTCATTCTTTGTAATCTTGACTGGTCTTGAGTTGCTGAACTTATAAGAAATATTTGAAAAGTTGCTTTTAAGCTATATAAGCAATATAAGTTATACCAGTCAGGATTTTAAATATTACAATAAAATTATTTGTATAGCCAAATTGACTAAACTTTAAAATTTAAGGCAGCAAATTTGTTTTTGTTTTTTTTTACAGTGAATGCACTGGGCTCCATTTTAAAATCAGTTAGGTAATATGGCGAATCCTATTAAGAAATGTCTGCAACATAGGCTTTATTGACTATTTTAGCCAAAGTTCAAAGAAATAATGCATTTTGCATAAATTAAAGTACCTTATTTTAGTATTAGTACTAATATCTTATTTTAGTATTAGTAGTAATAAATACCTTAGTATTTTTAGTACCTTAGATTTTTACATTATTGCATTATTTTGTGACAATACCAACCCGATTTTTCATTACTGTATTTTAATGGTAATGAAAATATTTCTACTTATAATTGGGAGAGTTTTGTCACGAACATAATCCAAATAACCACAAGTTAAACAAATTTTTATTGTCCACAAGAGGGCGCAGTGTATTTTAATTTCAGAGCCAACTCAAAAACAACGAAAATGATTTTATAAAAACAGCTTTGTTTACATTTACTTTAAAAAAACATTTACCAAGAATGGTTTTAATGTGCTGTTAAAAAAATAAAATGAATCAACTCTTGGTGAATAAATGCAGACAGAGTGAAGGATCTGTCTGTATGTGAGCAGGACAGGTGCTGGCGTTTGTTACAGGATCTCTCTGGAGGTGAGATTCAGGTCTTTATTATAGATATCACAGTGATAAACTCGATTATGCACACAGTCTGTCAAAACAAAAAAATGTATAATTTGTGCTTTATATGTAGCACAAATTTGCAGTATTTTGTGCTTTATATGTTTCTATATTTCTATATTTATAAATTGATGATATTTGCCCATTCTGGGAAGTTAGAACCCCTTTATTTCAATTTCATAATCTACAGATTAGATTAAAAACACTTTGAAATAAATTTAATTTGATCAATGTAATAATACATTGTGTAAAATAAGCATATAAACGCACACACAACCATCATAACATCTGTCAACATTTCTGAAATGTTTGAATCAATGTTTGTCTGTAGAGTTGGGCCCAGCCATCATGCCATCATAAACATAAATCAATACATCATGGCAACACATGGCCTTGTGCTGAATGTGTTACTGGTACGTCAGGGACATGTAGGCCACATTGAGGACACTTACAAAAAGTGAGCAATTGACTGTACAGGTATTTACAGTCCTGGGTGACAGACAAAAACAATACTACAACCTTTGAGGAAAGTAACTACAGGTGGCAATTTGTTCAAATATTTTGGAATAATTGCAGTGTGTTAGGTAAAGACAGTTGTAGGTAAAGAAGTGTAAGACATGCAAGCCTCCTTTAATGGGATCTGGCTTTGTCTTCATGCCAGGAAACAGGGAACCGAGAGCTGAAGCAGAGCAGAGGTTCTGAGACTGCAGTGCAGTCAGGTGCACAGACTGTAACTCACCTGAGCAGGTAGAAGTAACAGCCATTTACAAATGGATGTGCAATGGATGTGACAGACTGACAATGTTTACATTATGCATTACCAAGGAATTAAACCCATAACCTTGGTGCTGTGAGCACCATGCTCTACCAATAGACCTACATGAAAGCTATCAGCAAACAAGCCCTCCTGTAGCTCAAGATGTTTATCGCAAGCACAAAATGCACAAAATGCATGACTAGCTAAAAAAAAAGAGACCTTTTCTGGTATTTAATTTGGGTTTATCCTCATTACTATTGCGCTTTCTATGACATGACAAACCTAGCGGTAAACTTAGCAAACCAGGTGTATTACCTCAGTGTAGAGCAGAAATTGCACAAGACCCTCAAGACACAGGACCCTTTTCCAGGTCTCTGCGGGATGGTTTGGGCCAATCTAGCCCGAGCTCAGCAGTGGAACCCAGGCCGACCTGATCAAGCTGGCCAAAAGCAGCCTCTCCTAATTTCCCAGCAGAGTGAGGGTCAAGGAGATTACTTCAGGGGCCATCTCTCCATCAGCTCTAACCAGCCAATCACTACCACCCTTGTACATTCTGCATCAGCGTCCACAGAGTTATACACCAGCAGCAGAGTCTACAGTCACAGATTACGGCCTGATCAGAGATACATATTCAATATGCAACAGTCAGGGTGTTGCAACTTGCACTGACCTGCAGGGCTGGGACCCGAACACAATTTAAGAATTTAAGGCTTGTTTGTGTCTAATAAAGTAACGAAAGCCAACAACTGGAGCCTATTGCTCTGGACTGTATCAGCACCTGTAAAGAGAGAGTAAAATGAGACATAAATAAGGTTGACAGAGATGTCATGTTGTAAGATTTATTACAAAGAGCAAAAACATGTACCAAACTTACTGGACTCTGCAGGCACATGCAGAACTTCAGGGTCACTGGCAAACACACTGATAGGGTGAATTACAACACCTTGCCTATACTATGTGTGTGCAACACCTAACACAAAAAGACCATAAAATATGTATATCTTCCTCAAATGCCCTTAAATAACGTTCAGATTTTTAATTAAATCTAAAGATTGTGCAGGCATGATAAATGAGCGACATTGGTTGTTTGCTTTATCTAACCATTACCTGTTCTGAGTCTTTGCGTGTTGTGTTTATCTAGCATGGCCAGATGTGGGTAGAGCCCACCAGCTTGTGCAGAGCCTGTTGTCATGATGACAGATAGGACAAATAGGAAGCTTTGTAAAACTTGTTTACATTGTTGCATTTTAAACTTCATTGCCTGTAAGAACCACACAACTAATCAGCATGCAGAAAACCACGTATAAAGAGTATAAAGACTATGGAATGACCCCTAATTATGATTTTGCCAAGTAGACTGATTAACTTGTAAAGGTCTGTTCATAAAGGATGGACCAAAACTACAGTATTTAGGACACTGGTCCACTGGGACCAGAGCTCTGTAACCCAGGTCTATACAATGTATTAAAAACAAATAGATAGGAAGTCAATTCAAAAGTAAGAACATGTGTTTTATGTGAATTGGTGAATGTAATAACTCTTAGATATAATTTCTCTGCTTTCTTTTTTCTCCCATTCTGCTAAATTAAGAACATTTTTCCTATAAGGCACATCATCTGTTCAGTGTTATCTTTGCTCTTCTTGTTTAAGCCTGTCCTCTAATCATCTGATGCAGATGAGGCATCTTCCTCCGATCCAGATGCAGGGGCAGAAGTGACTGCAGGACCCCCAGCAGGAAGTCACAGTGCAGGTGTCTCTCATGCACCCACGATTAGCCCACGATTAGCACCGATTATTCTTGCTGGATCTGCCTGAGCAGGAGATCCTCTGTCAGGAACAGGAGTTCGGTTGCTGTGGTGCGTGCAACTGGTCCCAAAGCGGATCTGATACTCAACCTGAAGAGTCAACATCCATGGCATAAGAATATTAAGCAGCTGGCTTAGGATATAGAACTTTTTTCTTGGTCTGATTGCAGGGTGACCATGATTGTGAGTTTTGGTAAAATTGGAGATTATTTCTTTAAATTGCTAGGCGGCAGTCTTTGATCTCCTGGCTGCTCCCTGAGTCTCTTGTCTTATTAGGTGCCCCTACATATCTCTAATGCACACTGAAATGTTGATCCAGTATCTGGCGGAACAGTCCTTTGGGAACCCCAGATCTGTAGATTCAGATTTCTGACAGTTTTTTCTCGTGTTTCCTACCTGCTGTATTTGGATCTCCCTCGGCTTTAAACCTCTGGAATCGCTTAAAGAAAGGCCAAAACTCCTTGTGTTTAGCGGTGTCCGTCTAGATGTAGTCATGCCGGCAGAAAAATATCTCATATCTAATCCAGTGCTTAATACTGAGGACTGTTTCAGTCCCAGCTCTGGCTCTTGTCTCGCTCGTGGGACATTTTTATTCAAAGCAGTGTCATTTAGAATCATACCAGCGATGAAAACAGAACAGGTTTAGGTAATACCTGAAATACAAGCACTTTAAACGTGCAAACAAATTAGTAATTATTAATGTTTGTCCAGGATATTCATACTTGTATTTGAATGCACATATAGCAGCTATATTCACATATTCTGTCTTCCCGAAACAGAACAGTAGCGCAAGAATAACATGATGGGACCGTTTTTGTCCATCTGTGTAAATATTCCGGGTACCGCGCAGTGCCACTGTATCGTTCCCAAATCATTCGTTTTAGCTCTTGGCAATAGAAAAATAAAACACAAAGCAGAGAGAAAGCATATAAACACTTCGATATAAATAACAAATAATACTGACATATTTTCCGTGACTACTTGATATATTTATAAGAATATGTTTAATGCTGAAAATAAAATGTCCTATATTTCTCCTTTTTTAACAGCCTTGCCTCTAGTAACTGTTGAAACATCGTTACTTTGTATAGCACGTCATATTATTTTCTCTCACACTGAATCTTCATTGTTTTCTGACTTAAGTGTAAGTGGCTTTGGATAAAAGCACCTGTGTCTGCCTAAATAAATGTAATACTGCATGTGGTCATTGTTTTTTCATTTGTAGTGTAAAATCAAAGCAGTTCATATACACTCTGTTCCTAAAGATGTTAACAGAATTGAAGTATCTGAAGAAACAGGATTCTTTCTTTACTTTTACTCCTGAGGGACCCTTATAAAGCTTTAAATAATTTTTGATCATGTGTTTCAATCGTAAAATTTCAATAATACATTTAAGACTTTTAATAGTTCTACCCAGAAAAACAGCCTGACATTCATGTTACTATGAAAGGATAATGTGACATAAGTGAAGTTCTCTGTATGATGGTGAAAAGGTCTTATCCTCACACAAAGCTATAGTAAGACTTGTGGAATACAACAAACATTTTATGATGCGTTCACAGTGATCTTGACAGCCCCAGATCTTATTCTTATTTTATGTAAGACTGGTCGTAATTCAAACGTAGTAATAATAATTAAAATGTAATTCAATAATATTCATTTTAACAATACATCAAGTTTAAAATGAGATTAGTAGACCACAGGAAAGTTAATAATGTCAATATATGTTACGTTTAGCGAGAATTGTTAACAGGTTTGTTGTGTTATAGGAGGAATCAGGTAAAAGTATATGGACAGAATGTACAAATTTCCCTTGTAGAACAATAATTACATACATTACAAGATAAACATTCCACAATATTGACCAGATAAAGTTTATTTCATTGTAAAAAGCTGCTGATTTGTCAAATCATGTATGCGTATAAAACAATGTCTTAGTTCCTAAATTAATTTTTAAATTGTTAAAAATAGTCCCTGAATTTAATTTTAAGCATCCCAGACTGTCAGTCATAAAACAAAGAGAGGTAATTTGATACATACAAAAGGCCATCCTCCTTTCAAGCATTTCTGTGTACGACTAAAACATTGCCTTAAAGTCACAGCATATTACAGCAATTTATGAATTATTGAACAACTGCCAAATTTAGAAATGAAACGGCAAGAAGTCAGAAAAGTTCACATTTAGCGGCGTATGAAGCAAAAGTACACATTCCCATGATCCAAGAAAACAATGTACAGACCCACACAAAAATAAATCATTCACATTAAAAAAAAACAATACAGAGCTCAATTTCACATAAAGAATGTATTTACTTAAAAACAAGGTCTTTAAAAGGTGTGAAAAAAACATTTACACATTTAAAATAAGAATAAAACCCATATACCACTCCATATAAAATATACAAATATATAAAACGACTGTTGGACATAGGAAAAACAGGTAAAACAAAGTCCATCTCTCTGTTCACCCAGACATGATACAGGATGCTGATATTAGCAGAGCTATGCTGGGTTATGTTGGTGTAGGTCAATTTTACCGTATTTGTGACCTGAAACACCAAAACTGTCCATAGATCTTCAGTCCACTATAATACACAAATTATACCCCAGTCTTCTCCTTGATCCAGCCCCGGAATTTTGAGACTGTTGTGTAGATACCTGGCTTGTTTCTACGGGCACATCCATCACCCCAGCTTACCACTCCAGCCAAGTACATGCGATCATTTGCCAGATATGTCATAGGACCACCTGAGTCACCCTGAGAAAGGAAAAATAGGGGTTTCAGTCAACAATCTCTCCTGTGTTGGAGAATCTATGTTCATCTTTGCCAAAACACTTTTGTGTCCTGCTGAGTTTTAAGAGGTATATTAAACACACCTGGCATGCGTCCATTCCTCCTGTCAGAACGCCAGCACATGTCATGCGAGATGTTATCTGACCATTCATCAGCTTATCGCATATTGTGGTGTTTATGATGCGAACCTGTGCTTTCTGCAAAACAGTCGCTCCAGAACCTGTGATAAACATACACACAATTACACACAACACTGCAGCAGTCCCTCTGTGAATTATTTTATATTCAGTGGGAACTGTCATAGCCTACATCAAACAAAAAAAATTATAAGGCCAAATTTTACCCTTAAATAAAAATTATATATTTTGAGAAAATAAAGAATTTCTTATGGACCATTGATTTTTGCGTTAAGAATATATGCATGTCACAATGCAACAAACCTTCAAGAATACATTTGTTTGAAAAATACATTTATTGTCCTCATTTTCAAAAGAGATAGATTTTTATGTCTTAGATTTTGGGATGTAATGTGAAGCTGACATGTTCTTGACATTTGTATAATAAAGACGGGTCACTGACCCCCTTCTCTCGTGGCACCCCAGCCAGTGATGGTGACAGATGAGCCGGCAGGGAAAACATCAGTAGCAGCAGGCAGGCAAATGGGTCTAATGGTGTCGCTAAAGGTCACTGGTGATTCCAGCTCCATCAGGGCGATGTCATAGTCATATGTGTAGGCGTTGTAGGACGGGTGAGCGATGACCCGTTTTATGTTTCTCCTGGTTGCTGCAAGTTTGGCTCTCTGTGTGTGGAGTCCCAGATAAGCTTCCCATGTGCCTGGCTGAGAATACCTGAGAAATTATTCAATATACATTAAACCCTCAAGTTAAACCTTTCCTTTTTCATCATAATGTGTAAACCCAGACAGGGTCACATATTATCTGAAAGGATAACATTCCTTAGTTTTCAGTGGCCCCAAAAAGCATTCTGGCATTTAAGCCTTATTTCTATCAAATAAACATAGCTGATGAATTAACATTACAACCGCCACTAATTACACATTCTTGCTGACACTCGTTTTCTTTATTAATATACTGCCATTGTATTGAATCCACCTGCATATTTATTTATTTATTGACTGAAGTCATACAGTTTAATACAATATTAGTAAATTTTTTGGGCCACATTACTGTAAATAATTTTGATTCTAAAAAAAAAAATCGTCAAAAATATTAGTAATCGCTTTTATTTTCTGTCTTAAATACATTTTAAACAGGGTTTAGCTTCACTGAGAAAAGCGCACCTGATTTTGACATCATCTTGTACACAGTGGGCAGCAGTCACGAGCCAGCGTTCGTTGATAAGTGATGCGCCACAAACGTGCGCAACATTTTTAATGTGGAGGCTGACCTGCCATGGGAACTCGCCTTCCACAGCGTCCTGCCCACCCACAATACGAGAGAGCTTGAAAGCTTTCTTGCCACATTCTAGAAGGAAAGAAAGCAGACAAAGAGAAGGTTACGTAATACTGTGTGAGGTCTGTGTTGACAGATATTATGATGTCATGGATGATACACACTGCAGTTGGCCTCATCGGAACCGTCACCACAGTCGTTCTGCCCGTCACACTCAGGGTTCTGTTTGCTGATGCATTTGCGGTTACCACACGCAAACGTGGAGGCTGTACAGGACATATCTGCTCAACAGACATCAAAAGAGAAGCCAAGAAATGAAACAGAACAGAAAAATCTGTGCATATAAACTTAATAATTAGTAATTAAGTTGTATCATTAATACTGATACTAATATTGCTCCAATGTAGTCACTTAAATTCTCTATACAATAAAAAGTTTTTTAAAGTGACATTAATATTATTATTAATTAATATAAAAAACATTAATATTTTAAAATGAATTTTTCTTTGCATTGCAATTTTTTTTGCATTGCACTACAAATAAAGTTTGATCCTGAAAAAAAACAGTACGAAGCTATATCACGTTGCATATTATTTGTTCTTAGAGATAGAAATTCAGTTACCTCTTGTACAACCCTCCTCATCTGAGCCATCCTTACAGTCAACATGGCCATCACACTTCAACTTCTCTGAGATACACTGATCTGTCTTACACTTAAATTCTCCAGTCTTACATCCTGCCAGAGAAGACGACAACTATGTCTGAACAGGTGTGGTTTTGTTTCTGCTTTGGACAAAGCAATGAGAGAGAGAGAGAGAATGAGAGAGAGAGCGAGAGATCACATCCCTACCACAGTTCAGTTCGTCTGTCTTATCTCCACAGTCATCCACGCCATCACACTGCCAGAACATGGGCTTACAGAACCCATTTCTGCACTGAATCATGCTGGCATCACATCCTGAAATAAGAGCCACGCCCACATTCTATTACAATGAATGTCTGGGCTCAAATCTTTATGCACAGAGTGAGTGTGTCACTCTGTGTGTAAATATTAACACTGTTCACTGCACACTTACGGCAGTTCTTTTCATCACTGCTGTCTCCGCAATCATTCCAGCCATCACAGCGCACTGATGGTCTAACACAGCGTTTGTTGTCACACTGGAACTGTTCTGGGCAGGCTGAGAGATTCACAAACTGAATTCAACTTTACATACGTTTTTACACTTACAACATTAGAGCAACAACACTGGCAGTAATAGGGCTCTTATTTCAGACAATGGCCATAAAGAGAATTTAAAACCTATACAGAAATTGTATTTTTATTTTAAATGTATGTGCAGTTTTATGTGTTCCTGTTCTTTTATGCAATGACCCTTAATGTGGTTTGAAATTCATTTTTAGGAGCTGGTTGTTTTTAACGAATTAGCTATAAAGATTCCTTCAGTGACAGTGTAATAGTTTGTCCTGACTTACGCTCGGTAGGCTCAAAGGCCTCAAAAGTGGCGGTAAAACCTCGATCTACATGTGAAGAATCTGAGTAGAATATGACCGTCATTGTGTTACTGCTGCTGGTAATCATGGTATTAGCCGGCTGCTGCCCACACAGTTTACTGCAGAGAAACATTGCATTAAACGTACATTTATATGCTGTCAAGCTCTGTTGCAGCTCAGGGGTCACTGAAAGGCTGTAGATTCAAACCCCACAAGGGCGAATCCGTGATCCATACTCCATGCTGCATTTATACATGTTGTGACAAAACCAGGTGCCAAACTACAAACTTTAACATACTTAATAGCCACATAAAAGCATGCTTAAATTATTGTGATATTTAAAACAGTTGTTAATTTAAATTTCAACAAAATGTAAAATATTTGGCTGTATCACCCAGCCCTAGTTACAACAGGCTTACAACATGAATAGTCATATAATCACTACTGGCCAAAACATCTACATGTATACAGCTCTAGATTACTGACCTCTTACCAACCACCTGCACATAATCTCCAGGGCAATAATTCTGATCTCCTGTAGACACCATGAACTTTTGGAATTTTAGCTTGATAAATTTCCCAAAAGGAACCTATGAACAAAATTAAATTTCAAGAATTCTAAACGTCACAGAAATTATTCATCTGGTATTTCTCAACAGACCATCTGGATATGTCTCACCTCTATGTCCCACTGACATGTGGTGCTGGGAGAGTAATAATTGGGAAAGTGTGGTGATGCTAAAGAACCAGAAGATCCAGTCAATTTACCTCCACACTTGACTTCTGTATAAGATAAGACACCGTGTGAGAAGGACATATAAAAGTAACACTAACAGTATTTTTTGTATCAGTCACCAGGAATATTTACCATTGCTGTTTCGCTCAATCTGAGAAACAGTGGCTCTAAAGCCGGGAAAATTATCTTTATCGCTGGTTACCATGGTGATTAGCATAACATTCCGGGATGAGATAAAAACTAGGGGTTCACTGGGGGCATAGAAGCCACATTTCCTGTTTAAGAGGGAAAAAAATTATATCCTGGAACTTCACACCTTGATAGTTGTAGTATGATAAACAACAGCCACCAGATGGCACTACAACCATAAGAGAGAAAAACTCCTTTATTATTAGCATTAAGGGTTTCTTTACAGGAAGAGATGCTTTAAAGTTTACAGGAGACATAGAAACAGTTCACAGTCAGCCATGCTTAATTTATTCTACCAGTGAAAATGTAATTATAAAAATAACAGTGATTACTGAGATATAACAAATAGTGTTTAATTGACCATAAACTCTTAATACTGTATGGTGGCACCTTATGAGAGAACCAGATCTTCAGTACGCAGAAGACAAATAAGTGTTTAAAGCCATTAAAAAAAGCTGATGTGTCAACAAGGTTTTGAAAGTTCCACAGAGTTACAAGGTTTCAAGGCTTACAGAGTTACATTAAAATTTAACTTTAATTTTGATTTGGATAAAGACATCACTTTTAACCATCAAGCGATCATTATTCCAATACGCCACAAGAAACTAAAATATTGCAGAAATATTAAGCTGTGTTCTCTTACTCTGCCATCAGATGTTTCTCCATGGGGACCAGCGAGTTGTACACTCTAACAAAGTCATTTCCACAATTCTGCTCCAATTTGAAAGTGTCAAAAACCACCTTGAGAACATAGTCTGGGTCTCCTCGAAGCTCCCACTGTACTAATGTGTTGGGAGGATATGGGGAATCAGGAAATCCAGGAGATTTAATAATGTCGTGGGCTTCACTCTTGATGTGCTTGGAATATTTTGTACTTGCTGGACATACAGAAAACAGACCCCAAACAGCTTAAGATCTTACACATCTATTACTGAATGATATATACATGAGTGATGGTATACAGTATGCACAGATTTACAGACTCACAGTGAATTACAAAAAGTACAATGGACTACTCACCTCTGGCATTTGAAAACATACGTGTGTCCAGAGCTGTTAATGTAAAATTGAAAGCGTTTTAATAAATATGTCAGTATCATTTATGCTAATAGCCTAAATATGGACAAATCTATCAATAATGTCCAGGTCATATTCCATATATCATTGTGGAGTGAAATAAGAAAAACGGTAATTAGGTTCATTATGACAAAATATAATTCCCTTTCAGTTTGTGGTGAATCCAAACTGTGCCATGGATGTATGTATTTATATCATACCTGAGGCCATGACGTGGTCAAACTCCAGTGAACCTGGTTTATCTGTGAGACGACGCTGGAATGTATTGCTGTACTTGTCACTTAAGCTGTTCATAGCCTGATCCACTGCTGTTTGCTGTCCCACAGGAACATTAAACTCTGACTCATAGTAAGCTATTACACTGCCCTCACTGCAGAAAGAGAGTCAGACACAGAGCGAGAGACAGACAGAGAGAGAAAGAAAGACCATCTACTTAATAAATGGGAAAAAAACAGGAAAAAGGCCTATTCACACTGCATGAATCACTTTTACTCAGGTATGATCAAAATGTACATCATGTTTGGTATGAACAGTTTTCGGGTGATTACAGGAGAATTTGCAATTTGTTCACTAGCCACTGGGCTAGTAAACAAATTTACATGCACAGCCTTTACATGCACAACCATGTTTATCACAGCTCTTGAATGTCGTTTGTAATCATACCTGAAGGCTTGAACTTTGGAACCAACATAATATTTAGCCAGTTGTGAAAATTCAGAATACATTGTTTTCAGCTAAAAAGAGAAAAGGTTCAAAATTAAAAACTTTCTCATTAATCACTATAAACAAAAACAAAGTTTGAACCTATTAAAACATATTCACATTACTTTCTGTTCTCACCTGACCATTCACTTGGTCTGCCAAGCTTTTAAATTCTGGGCTGTTTGGGTTTTCATATGCGTCAATAAAAGCTTGATTGGTTATCCTAAGGGAGCCAGTGTAAACCTTCTGTAACCTCAAATCCTTTCGGACTGCAGACCACACATACCAGGAAGAGAACAAAACACATGGGATCAACATTGTCATGAATGATGATCACCTACAGCAACATGTTACACTAAATAGAGCACAACACTTACAATGGAAATGCCAGACCATCAGTCCTATGATCAAAGCCAAAATTGCTGCAAAGATCACCAGGCCAACAATGATCCCGATCCTCCCTGGACCCTTTTTCTTCTCTAGCTTTTTATTGTCCGATGCTGGCAAAAATGTGACAGCTTGATCCCAGTCTTTGTCCTGAGAAGCAAACAACAGATTGGGTAAGCGGCAAAATAACAAGACTTTTTATTGATCTGGCTAAAGTCTAGCCAATCAGTCCATGTGAAACAGATAAAAGCCAGCTAAAAATCAAATCAAATCAAAAAAAGAAATATTAGCACACTTCCTCTCCAGAAATGAGATTCTGATCTGTGATCAATTAGCAGCTTTTAGCAGCATTAAAACACATACACACCTCTGTGCGACTTTAAAGTGAGTCAGAAATGGTATTTGCAACCCACTTTTCTTTAAAATACAGAGTATTTAACATTAAATAAGCATGCCACTTGATTTTACCCATCTGGAATTTGATGGCTTGTGAAAGTGGGTGTTTTGTACTAGAATTGTGCCACACCTGAACACAAGTTTGTTATTTTCTGTCTTTGCACTATTCTTTTTCACCTTAACATTTTTTTTTAGAAAAGGGTCAATCTGGATTTCATGTCGTCTTTAAACCAGGAGGAAACCTAATTTCCTGAGACTTTGTATACACAATCAAAATAATAAGGAAAGATGATGCATTAAAGGGCATGTTGCCTCATGTCATCACAGCAATCAAAGCCTCATTTTATGTGTTGCACACAGTCAGTAAATCTTTTTGTATGAGCATTAGTTTCTTAAAAGATACATTTTTTTCATTTTGGACTGAAGCGTAAGCTCTTTATTTTAGTTTATATAAACATTTGCTTGTAACTAAAAAAAGGAATCTGAGCCTAATGATGATTCATCCTCGGCCTGAAACAGGTTTGCTCATTATGAAACACTGACCTACAATTGTTTCTTTTATGACTGTCTATGACTGACTTTTATGACGTTTCCCAGTTTTCGCATGGTAGTCACATGACACTGTTCCTGACGTAAAACTGGTTTCACTTGGATCAAAAAATGTGACTTGACAAAATGTCACACTGATGCTGGAAACAAGTTCTTAATTTGGTCACGTAAAATACATGAAAACAATGGGAAATGTTTTTAAACCTAAAGTTTTCAAACTAATTTTATATTGTTGCCTGAGTTCAGCAAATGCCAACATATCTTTCTTGTTTTGTGGGGGGTTTGTATCAATAACTACATTGAATTAACTTTAATTAAACACTTACTAGTTCTTTGTCTCCAATGGTTAAGTTTATCTTTATGTAATAGTCAGAATATAAACATTAAGGTCAACATACTTTACATCTATAATGCTAAAAGCTGATGGTACAACTTCACTTGTTATGACTTGAGACTGGAATAATTGCTCTTTTTCTAATCTGATTATCAGATCAAATCTGCTTGCAACTCAAGACATGCTCAAGTTCATGAACGATAGTGCTGAAGTCCTGTTATAAACAAATAAACTACCAGTGTCAGGTGGATGACGTTGGTGTTTTCCTTCATTTCTGTTGTCACAGATATTCATAGACAATCTGGAGAGGTGAATCCCCATTAAAATAAACCTCATGTTCATGAGTCATGTTCTTTGTATTAGTTTGTTTTGTGGGGGTGTTGTCTCATAGTGAAGTAGTAAGCGTGCCATAACAGATCTGTGGAATGCGTGCAGATATAAATCCACACACAGTGCTGCTGATTATGCAACTGTCATGCTGAGCTTTCCAGGATTTTGCCTCTCACTCTAAAAAAACACCAAGGATTCTGTTGATATAAGCAGCAGCAAGCATCAGTTTGTACCCAAAATGCTTATCCTGAGCTCTATAGAGTAGGAAGTAGACTGTTATATTGGACAGATTGTTATATAACTGGCCAATATTGAGAAAATTATCAGTGGTCAAAAACATTAACTGATTGGCCGATTAACGATACGTTTGTCCCCTAGTCATATTCAAAAGCTACCAAAGGCCTTTTCAATGAGCACTTTCTGTTTGTGTAAACATTGCAAAACGTTTTAATTAGCACAATTTTGCATATACCTCCTCTGTTAAAAATATCAATAAATTGTCTGATATAATTGTCTGAAGATATTGGTATCTACATCGACGCATACAAACAATCAGGATGTAGAGAAAAGTGGTTACTTTGGTTGTTCTAAATAAGTGAAAAAAGATGAAGAAAAAGATGTTACAACTAAACATATCTGCATTAGTGACATTGGTGACACTTCATATGCTGCTCTGTTTACTCAGCTGATTGTAGGGCTGTGTTCACACTGTAAGTCTTAATGCTCAGATCAGATCTTATGACTCGTATCCAATGTGCCAAAAAGATTCCAGTCATTCACTAATATGAGCACCATGATTGACCCTCGAATTGTGGATAGACTTTTGCTAATGCTAACAGCATTTTTTAACACTGCCATCATAAAGACGGTTTTAATGCTTTCCACATCTGTAAAGCGACAACTCCATATATCTTTATAGCCTCTTTATATTTGGCTTTGATGCTCGTTATTTTGCCCAAGGTGAATCGGATATGTGCGTTTATGCGCAGGTAGGATGTCTGCATATTAGATATGTATCCAATTTAAATCCACATTTGAAAGTGGCCCAGATCGTAAATGAAACAATCGGATCTTGTGTTTACCCACGTGCAACAAATTTTGATCTGTGTCAGATGCAAGTTAAAAAAATTAAAATTGGGATTTTTGGGCCCGTGTAAACGCAGCCTAAGGGTAGTAACATAACCGTGGCAAATAAGGTCAGGGTATCACAGGAAACATCTGGTTTTGCTGTGTCGGTATAACTTTAACAAAAGGCCTTTCAGATGAAAAGGTAACATTAATGAAAGCTTGCATCTTGCTTTTTAATAAATCAAACCTTCTGACTAATGAATTTCCATTACCTTTCAAGCATCCATGGCTAGTGGATAAAGAAACAATATATAGAGATTATTGCTACAGCAATATCTAGCCAATGAAATGTATTATAAAACATATAGTTACTGCCATGACTTTTTCACTTTAAATACTATTAAAAAACCTTTATGAACTAGGGAAATCAATACACAATCTACTCAAGTATAAACTAAATTTTAGGTTAATCTCAGGTCCTGCATGGTCAAATAATTGTGTTGAGATACACTCATTTAATTCAAATATTCTACTCTGTCTCTCTTAATATAAGGCCATAAAAGCTGCATGCATACAAATGATCAAAGAATAAACAAAACGCTGTTGTAAACAGCATTAAATAAATAATGGCCTGGCATAAATTGGCTTTACAGGAAAAATTGACAATATTACCACAACCAGCTTTTGCAAACACAAGACGACATATGAGATTTCACTTAAAGTACTTGCTTGCAAAAATTGTAAAATAATACTAGATGTTAATAAGCCAAAGACACGATGACACTTACCGAAGAATTGGGAGTGTAACGCATTCTTCCATCCATAGGGTCCATGCTTGAGAGACCACCAGTAAATTCAACACACCTTCACGTTTGACAATTTTCACTTCTGCTAGGAAAACACGACAAACAATTATCTACTGTAAAGAAAACTGTACTGGAGTTCACAGCTGAAGTCAACATCAACACGCCCCAAACAAACGCACGCAGTAATAACAACGACAAAAAAGACCAAAACTAAAAACGTCCAAATAAAAACTGGTCAATACCTCGTCGACTACACCGAAACGTGCAAGTTAAAAAAAATAAATGAAAGGACTGAAATGAGACTGTGTTACATTCTGCAAGTAAGGTTGATTGTATCGCCTACCTGTGTGTCTACCTATTTCCGGGAGATTCACCTTACAACGAGAGTGACTAAAGCGATACTCACTAAAGGTGATCACTTCCTATAAATAACACAATCAAATATAATCTCTAAAGTATAAAATCACTTTACGCCTCAAAGTAAGATACATGTATCCATCTCTTTTCAAAGAAGCTGTAAGGTAAATTTTAAGTATTGGTGTGAAGGTATACGTTTGGTATCGATGTATTTATTCATCAGCGGGAGGTGCCTCACCGCGACGGTATCTCAACACTCTATGTGTTGTTTTCCTAGATAGCATTGTTGGCTTCGCAATGCGCCTATGTTGACAAAGATTGCTCTCTGGGTAGACAGCATACTTCAGTTTTTGAACACAGCCGGAAAAACTTGATAAATGCAAACTTGTCATTCAGGTTTCTGTTACATTAAGAACTACTTTATATACATTGTACCTAAATAATATAATTTAATATAATAAAAAAGTAAATAAAATAAATAGCATTAACAAACAGTGTAAACTAAAAATATTACACATCACCCTTAAATCAGACAGATGTCTAATTGAGAGATACTACTTAGTTGTTTATTTGTTTAGGAGTCACTAGTGATTTTTCTTTGATAAAGGGCTATATAGAGTTATATATACTACAAAGAGTTTACTGCAGCTGTGCAATACATAATATTATGTTCTCTATTCAATGGCTTATACAATTCAATACACAATACAAACATGACAAATGATTTTAAAATGCTCCCTGTCAGATTTATTGCTAGTTGTGTTGGGAAATTTGTTCCAGTAGGAGAAGCAGACAGTATATTGTATAATAGCAGAAAGCACAAAAGGCCGTCTACTTCTCTGCCTGCTGTCAGTGACATAAACAGGTAGCCGAGATGATATGCAGTGACAGCAGTGTCTTGTGCTCTGACATGCTGTACTTAACCTAAAACTTTCTTTTGAAGAACTTTCTTTTAGAACTTTTAAAAATATGATTATTTATTATCTTCCTGGGACTCAGCCATTCATTTTTGTTGTCTGGTTTTTGTGCATACATGGTACAGTTTGCACCATTTTATTGAGAGCTCTGTAAAAGTGAACATACAATTAATGGCAATTATAACATATCAGTAACATCGAATGAAGTACTATTAGAAATATTAAATAAAAAAATATTTTAAATAATCCATTATTAATAATATAATAATAAATTATTTCTATAATCAATTTCCATTATAAATCATTTAAATGATAAATTTACGGCGTAACAATTCAATTGTTTTATATTTATGTTAACATATAGGGACCTATTCTATTTTAAAACGAGTAAAACTGGGTTCTTTATTGCCCATTTATATTTGTGGACAAGGACTTTTCTATGTAGTAAGTACATTTAGAATATTTTAAAGTCAGCATTTGTATCATAAAAAAATTTGTTTTAACAGTTTGTTCCTTAAACATCTGTTTTAAAGGCACACTCTCTAATTTTCTTGTTTTTATTTTTTTCAGGTTATGTGTTGCATGTGGCAGCCGCCTTGAACTCAATCTGACACCTAGCTGTTAGATGCAGCATAACGCAAAACGCAATAGTTTTCTGACGTCATTGTTGAAATTCCCTATGCGGAAGTATCCGAAAACGACCAAGGTGTCTGAAATAACGCTACCAGTATTCACCTTTTCATTATGATCACATTATGAGCCATGTGTGTCTGGAGGATGGATGACTTTAGTATAACACTAATATGACAGTATAACAGCACTTGTGTTCTATTAAGAAAACGAGTCCACTTAAGGAACAAGTATTTTTTGTTTATTATTATTATTACATTTTTCAAGTAAATGTACATGATTTACAACAGTACTATTAATTTATTCATGAACAAAACTTCCAAGTGTAAAAACTGGGTAGGGAAAAACCGTACACTTTAAAGATAGGGTAGGTGATAGGTAAGAGACATTTTTTGTTATGCTGGTCTCTTTATTAACTGATAGCAATCACTAACTGGTCTAAATCTATTTATTTAAATATATATCTTCTGTGGAAGGCAAAGGATTATAAAATGTTTGTCCAAATAGTGAATTTGCCCCAGATGCAGGGATAGGCGGTCTTACTTGCCTGTCAAACTACACTATATTGCCAAAAGTATTCGCTCATCTGCCTTTAGACGCATATGAACTTAAGTGACATCCCATTGTTAATGCATTAGGTTTAATATGAAGTCGGCCCACCTTTTGCAGCTATAACAGCCTCTTCACCTCTTCTGGGAAGGCTTTCCACAAGGTTTTGGAGTTTGTTTATGGGAATTTTTGACCATTCTTCCAGAAGTGCATTTGTGAGGTCAGACACTGATGTTGGGCGAGAAGGCCTGGCTCGCAGTCTTTGCTCTAATTCATCCCAAAGGTGTTCTATTTGGTTGAGGTCAGAACTCTGTGCAGGCCAGTCAAGTTCCTCCACACCAAACTTGCTCATCCATGTCTTTATGGACCTTGCCTTGTGCACTGGTGCGCAGTCATGTTGGAACAGGAAGGGGCCATCCCCAAACTGTTCCTACAAAGTTAAGAGCATGGAATTGTCCAACATCTCTTGGTATGCTGAAGCATACCTTGAAGAGTTATTATGGTAACTAGTGGTATATCGAAAAGCTTATATTAAAACAAGATAGCAAAGGTGCGGTTCTGATATTATGTTATTATATATTTTATGCATGTACATGTATGGATGATTTGGCAATATTGTATGTAAAATATTCAAGCCAACAAAGTACTTTGAAAAACTGAATTGAAACATTCACTAGACTGAAGAGTGGTAACTAGCCCCAGTCTAACAATAAATGTATTCTAAAGTGTTAGAGAGTTCATTGTCCGTATCACCTACGATTTCGTAATGAAACCTTAATAGCTGAATGCACCCAATTAAACGTGTATACTTAGTGAATGACAGCATGAAACGTCATTTCCGGCAGGTCCAGCATCAGACTGCCGGTGGCGCGCTTGATCCTGTTATAGCGCTCGTACCGATCCCGCGGCAGGCGGAGACATACACGCATAGCCAGTGACTGCGCTGAAAGCAGGATCATCTCACAGTAGGAAAACACGAACACTCGAGGATCATTTACTGAGCTGTTTTCTATTTTGTAGCCGCTTATAAGAATCCACAGCGGGATAATTCAGCAAAGTTGAAGCAGAGAGTAGCCGATGAAGATGGGTTTAGTCCCCGCAGTATCTGTGCTGATTTTGGCCATCACTGTTCCCAGCCTGGCCGGATACGTTGAGGTTTGTGCGCATTATCTTACCCTCATGTTTCGTAATTTTCAGATTTTCTCTTATTGTTTACGCTGATGTTTGTCTACTGACGTTTGTCTTACATAATAATACTCATAGATTAAGTCTACTAATATTATCGTGTATTTGGTCTAGTCTGTATAATCAAGAAACTGTAAAGTCCCTCGTATGTGATTAGTTTACCACTTGGGTAGCAGCAAAGAAATTAATATGTATTTAATTTAAACCTTTCGGTTATTGACAGTTTTTGCATATGTGTTTTTAGGCATTTTTGATGTTTTCTTGTAAGAACCAACCTGAATGGGGTAAATAGATCATTGTCTTTAACTAGGCTGTGAGGCTTGATTTAATGTGTTAATGCTTAATGTTTTAATTGTCCTCTTGTCACTTGTGTTTATCTCTGCTGTTTACATGTTGTTTACATTGTTAAAAAACTGCTACCAAAGCATTGATTATGTCATTGTGTCTGTTAAAAGTCCTCCATTACAAATTACAGAATGTGTGCTTTTGAGGATAGAGTAGACATCCATCCCTTTAAACATCCAGCTGTGTCCAAATCTCCTTTTTAACCCCATTGTATGTTAAAGGAGGTCAAATATGCAGATTTGCTTTAAATGTTGAGATCAATGTCAAAACTACAATTTCCCATCCACAAAGCTTAAACACATTTTCTAAAGATATAATTTTTAAGATTTTTTTATTGAAAATATATTTTTGAGATTTTGAGGTACTGGTTTCATAATTGATTATTTAAAATTACAGTAACAGTATAACATTAAATAAACATTTCAGATAAACAATCAGTTGGTAGCCCCAAACTCAGGGCATAAAATATTTTATACATATAAAATATTTATATAATTATTCATGATATGGAAGATGGGTTAGTAATTGCAAATAAAATAATTTATTTTACAAATGTATAGAATAAATGTACAAGCTCTTACATCGCAGAAACGTACACACATTTCCTTGATGATCAGTCTCTACAGGAAGAGACATGTTTTTCACCTAACCACAGCTGCACTGGAGGCTTGTCCTGTGCTTTTACATTTGTTCCAAAATAACACTTCTCTCTAATGGTAAGTTTCACCTAAAAAGGTGTCAACTCAAATCAAGCCTGCAGGCATGATTTAACTAATTATAAAAGTGTCTTATAATGCCAAAAATAATGTGATCAGTGCACTAAAATATATTATAAACGAATTTCACTGTGTACTTGCCTAATTGATGTATTTAAATACAAGAAGATGTGTTTGACTTACTGTCACGATTGTATGCATGGTGCGACAATGTTTATGGATATGCACTGATTAGCATTACAAAAGAAAATCAAAGAAACCTTTTACATTTGGATCGATATTTTGACCCTATTGTATTTCTGTTATAAATCTTTATCTTTGCTACGCATTTGACTCCTTGTATCCCTTATTGTGTTTACCTGATACTTTCTCGGGTGTAAGATTACCATGGTAATATGTTATTTTGGGAGCATGTGTCGGGTGAGGGGTGAGTAGTTGGGGAGTGTGGTGCTGAGCTGGCGAGTCTCCTTGACCTCAGACCTGATTTATGACCTGGTCGGGAAAGTTCTGCAGAGGTTCTGCGCAGCCCCGGAGTAATAGCTGCATAAACTGCAGAGCAAACATGCATATACTGAAACATCCAGAGATGGGAATGATTCCTTGTCTCTTTTGTTTGGTGTTATTTTATTATGTTGGAAACTGGAGAATGTGTTAAAATCATACTGAGTGGTGGTTTTCTGCTGTTAGCTCTGTGAAGCTGTATGATCTTGGATTCAGCATTGTGTTTCCTTTGCTTTGTATGTGTGTCCTTGTTTCATGTTGTTAGAGTCAGATTTTCTATCAATGCTTTTCAGCTGGTTTTGCCTCAGGACACACACATTTTATATTAAACAAACACAGTTCCAAAAATGTTTCTTGTATCGAAGGAAACTCAAATGTTTAAATGTATTCCCTATTCAACATTTTATACCTTAAAATTAATAACAAAAAATTGTCTTTTTCCTGGTACAGCTCACATAGTAACTGGCAGTTTTCTCTTTATGTAAAATGTTGAAATGTAAAGAAATATTAATTGAGCATAAAGCAGTGCTAAAACTCTCTGAAATGAATTCAAACAAGTTTCTAATGAACTGTTGGTTTATTTGAATCCCTGTGAAATTAAAAATGAGTTGTCCAAACTATTTTAGATTAATGAAACTGACAAACACCAAGCTCTACCTTGCTAATATAGCATGTTGCCAGCTAATGCAACACAGGCTTGCTGGAACTTTACATGCACATATTCTGATCAGAGCACAAAGCACAGGCTTGGTTTTCCACATTTTTACAGCTGTTCGTACATAATGATTATTCATGTTATCTGAATTCCTTATCTGAAATGAACTCAGTGACAGCACTGTAAGGGACTGAATTTAGTTGCAAGAAAGAAAGAAAAAAGCCAAGCCTGTATATCTGTTTCTGTAGTGAAATGGGAGGCTTTGTGCTCTTTTTATTTACCATCTCAGAGGCTTGGAAAAGTGTTGTCTTTTTTTCTAGCTAGCTCGAGGGCTCACCTTGCTTTGGTTATGCAGTCTAGCAGCACTGCTCTCATGTTGTGACTCTGGGCTGTTGTAATGATGCGTTGCTAGGAATGCATTGGCAAAAAATGTTCAAGTCATGGACAAAAAATTTACCCATTTTACTCATTTTTACGTTCACATTACATTTCATTTGTAGTATTTGTAATGTAAATATAATATGAATGTAAAAACACTTGACACTTGTTTCCTAAACCCTCCTTCATCATCAGGCTCCATTTTAGTATGCAATGTGCATTTTTCATGGTCAAATCCATAAAACAAGGTGCCATCTTCTATTTTAAGAATAAGAAATAAAAGTCTATAGGGCTTGAGGTTTCTTAAACAGGACTGACATATTACACAAATGCTTGTCAAGGCACTAGGTCTGTCTTTTTTCACACCTGTGTTTGGTTAACCAGCTGAAGTAGGTTTGTGTGTGTGGTTTGTTTGCAGGGGCGATGTTGTCTGCACTCTTTGTCACACAATCCATTTGTATGCAGACTTCATTGTATGGATGTGTTAGGAGGGCTTTTAATAGCACTCTCACCCCAGGAGTGATGAATGAACACGGGTAAAGGGCTATTGTCAGCTCTGAATAGGTGCAAGCAGCCTGACCAGCACAAGGACCCAATTGGGACATAGATGCACATGTGCTTATCAGATACAATGACAGACAGCCAGACTGCAAATCAGATGTTAATTGATTTTGGACTTGCTAAGCTCCTGCCTATGGTAGTGTTACTTTCAATGGAGTTTATCGTCTGTGTAAAGTCACATTTATAGTTTGTTAAGAGCAAGTATGCTAGAGTCTATAGCACTCTGGAATACTAACGTACTTTGGAATCTTAAACCTATTACACAGATCCATGAGTATTAGATGTAGGAGGGTTTGGATTCTTCTGTCATTAAAAGATTTTAGTTGAATGATAATTAAATATGTGATGATCATAAGATCATGTAACTTAGTGGTCATTTCTGCCTCAGTGTCTCTCTGCTAAACTGGGCCCCCCAAAAATATGATTAATCTAGGATCCACTTTATTGCCATACCTGCTAATAGTCAGGGTAGTGTTTAATTTAATGCAAATAAAAGAGGGTCTGTGAGGGATAGAAGTGATTGTTGTTTATTTACCTGCCAAAACAATTTAACTCCCTTTTAAATCTTCTACTTGGTGAGTGTTAATTTTGGACCCTGGGTTCATGTTTAGCCCTGTTTGTTTTTCATGGGCAGTCATTCATGGGAACAAAGAGAAGAAAGTGGATAAAGTTTTTCAAATGCTATTCAAGTTGTAATCTTAGCAAACAAGCACAAAATTAAATGTACGTCAGTGCTGTTGTTGGAATGGTGCTTGTCAACGATTGGTTCTGTCTACCTATTCCTGTTTCCTGAGGCATGAGCCGTGTTAACTCCGCCCTGATGCTGCTCCTTTAGAACAGAGCTTAGTGCTTAGAGAGACACTTTCAGTTATTTTACTAGTCTTACTACAAATCCTCTTAGATGTATGACACACTCATTGCTCAGCAGAAGAGACAGAAACATGCTAGCCTGGTACGGATACTCCACCCTTCCACTACTGATATAATACACATTTTACAGCACACCTTGATAAGCCGCACCCTCGTTTGCGCAAGCCAAGATGTGAGCTGTACATTAGTCACTGACACACTTATCACTGCAGTGATTGTGTATTGATGTATTGTAAAACTGCCCTTAATCACAAACAACAACCGACACAAATTGACAACTAGCCTCGACTGTAATTTATCAATTTGTATAAACTAGACTGTAATTTTGTTTATATGAGAGCGCATGGAAGAGTGTTTGTTTTTTATGTGCATGTGTTTATTATTAGGTATATTTTTTTGCCACTTTCAAGTCCATACAATAGAAGTCATTGGGTGCCACTGTTGTTTGGTTACCACTGTATTTCAAAATATGTTCTTTGTGTTCTTCAGAAGCAGAAAAATCATACATGAGAATGGGTGAACTATCCATGTTACATCAGCTGCTTATTTAGATTTCTGTATTTATATACTCAAGGCTTAACACATGTCAGGCTAGTAGTAGATTTTTCTAGTACAAGTGAATCTCTGCTAATGATGTTAAGGTATAGTGACAGACGAACAAGTGTACTTTAGGCTTTATTTTTTTTGCTTTCCTTGAGGTTTTCTTCTGTCTGTCTTATTTGGCTGCTGTAAATGTGTCCGTTTTCATCTGTTATCTCTCTGTCATGTCTGAACATGTCTGCTGGTTCAGGTCTCCCTTCAGGACCGGCTGCATGGGAAGAAAGTCAAATATAGCAGCTTGACAGGCAAGCGTCGTTCGCACGTTCCATCTGAATCTCTGTCTCCTGGGCGCTGTGTTCGCTCTAATTATCTTGCGCGTATACAGCCACGTTTTTCTTTGTAAGAGAGAGCGGCGAGCGCTGTTACCTCCTGTAGCTCGGCTCATCACAAATTTAGACTCTTCACCATCAAAGACTCACAGAAATGGTCACGTTTGCCACTTTAGTGCAAATGCCTGCAGTGCATTCCAGCCTTAACTAAGCCGCAAAGATTTGTCACTACTTTGCTTTTGAAAAATGTGATTCTGTGGAGGGGTTGAATATGTGCATGGTTGTGTGTTTGTGCGCGCGTGTGGGGTTTTATATGCCTATTGCCTGCATCAGTAGTTGCTTTGAATGGGGTGTGACTTATCTCCTCTGCATGTGTTCACATATGAATAAAACATTTGCTGTCTTATTCAGGAGCATGTTCTTTCACACACACACACAAACAGAGAGCAGCTTTCCTACCATTTCATATTAACAGGGTTTGCTTATGGTCCATATTTGTGGCCATCTGTATTTCTGTTGCGACTTTGTGTCATGTTCATGATCTTTGTATGCTTTTAGAATATCATATGACACTATCATTGAATAAAAGTAGTGGAAAGTGGAATTCCTATCATCCACAAAGTATGCAGTATGCAACTTCAGGAACATCAGCCATGAATTTTAATATTGCTGTTTTGATTTATGTCTGACAATCGAAAGTTAAGACATTTGATGTCAAATTAGCTAAAAACAATTCATTGATGCATAGCACTGTTTAAAAATGGTCATCGCCGACTAATGTATACTGTATGTATCAACAGGGACATTTTATGCATTGTACTTGCCTTAAAAACACTTAAAATTAAGCAGTACTAATATTTTAACACTGCACATAGCCTTGGTGTGTTCACGTAGGTTATTTATTTGCTTTCTCATGTGTAAAACAATTACTGGTGTCTATAATTTTAGCTCTGGTGTGTCTGTTCATAAGGGTGTATATGGTTGTTTTACATCTCTTTCACTCAGTTCGCTGGATTTTGATACCTTTAGCTGTGGGTTACTTATGTAGTTCTTCTCTTGTCTGTCAAAATGCTTGTTTGTGCTCTGGTAGGAGTGGCAGCAAATGAACGGGGAACAGAACAAACCTCTGCATGGTGCTGACTTTAATTTACATGATCAAATGTGTTTGTAAATTTCATGTGTGAGATGGTTTGTTGTCTTCATTTGAATTCATCTCAGGCTGTAATTTGCTGCCTTTCTTTTGTCGTGGTCTTTATTTGAATTCTAACCATAGGTCTCTTTCAGAAGGGCTTTTAGAGATGGGCCTGTCTCATTTGTTTGGGTCAGTGATACCAGAGCGGTCATTGTGCTTATTGAGCAAAGAGCTTTAGTTGGTTTGTGTGTCTTTATCTGGCTGTGGATGAGCAATCATTACAGTCCCTCTGTCGCTCTGTCCCAATACACAGCATCATCTCTGCCACCCTTACTAACCCGACTGCTATGGCATGTTAATGTTGGTTAGCTGGCTGGTTAATGAGTTTATTAATTAACTGTGAAATAAAACGACCAGTGCCATTAACAACAAAGCTGAGCATACAAGTGGCTATAATTGGAATTAGCCAAAACCTTAGAGAATATTGAAACCTTTGACTATCCAGCTTTATCCTTGAGGTTATATGCATGAGCTAACTAATAATAAAAACTAAAAGAGAAGCCATTAAATTTTTTTAAAAATACCTTTAAAATTTTCTTTTTACTGAATTATAGGTTTAAAAAATGGTTGAATTTTTGTTCACTTGACTCTTACAAAAATGAACTCCTGCATACTTTGGGTCACATAGTGTATATATATCTACAATGTTTAGGCTTCAGCATTTTCTTTAAAGTGCATCTGGAACTCAAGCTGTTGACACTTTATTTCAGCCATGATGATCAGTAGCACTGTGGATTTACCCTCTATGCGTGATGAGTTCTGGTATGGTTTGGTCTAATGCAGGAGAGGAGAGGTTGAGCTGAAATTGACAGGTCTGGAGAGGTGAGCGGAGAGCAGATCAGCTTGCTGTAACTGCATACACCCCAGGGACCTGAATCCGTGCTGCTGAACCACCAAAAGCCCTGCCAACACTGATACAGCACTTTCAGCAAAACAGATACAGGCGGAGAACACGATTGGCTGCATTTATTTTGACCCCTCAAATCTGGCAGCTTCTGGAAGATCCACAAACAGGAAAGTCCACTTTCCTGAAAGGTTGGAGGTTAGTTTCTTCAAACGGGCAGGATATTAGCAGCTTTTGGGTCTGTTTTATAGAGGGGGACACTCTCGAAAGGCTCAGAGCTGCTCTTATTGGTGGCTGCTACCGTGGAGAAGCGTCCAATCTAAAATCACCGCGGGCAGGGTTCTGCTCCTCTATCCTGCTGTATGATGTGTGGGAGGAGAGCGGGATGAGATGAAGGAGCCTTTGAGAGAGGCCTACAGCTGGACGCCTGTCGTGTGGAGATATACGACATCCTCAGAAGTGGAACGAGAGTGCAAGAAGGGTCGTGATGGCAAAATGGAGAGAGAGAGCTCAGATATAGAGGTTTAAGCAGGGCAATAGGCTGATGCAATGTGCCGTGGAGAATATGTTATACACATTCAAAACAGCGGAGGTGCACTCTCTAGGGAATTCAAAGCACAGCTTGTGGCAGACATGGCCATTATTATTTGTTCCCTCATCAGTCTGCACATAGAGCTTACCTATCCAAACTGGTATGCCTGGGGTGCGCCAACCATTACAATACTTTTAGAAATGTCTTTCTTCTTACAAACTTGCCCCTCCAGGCCACTTTTGGGAAAATAATCCCAAAATGTAATTTAGAAGTGTCATGTTGCCTGGGCACAGCGCAAAGTAAAAAATTGTAGATGGTCACATAGAATATGAACTTAAAGCCCAAGCAGAGGCCTCTGCAAAAACGCAAGGGTAGACAACATGTAGTCCATGAGCTGTAATCAACTATTTCTGGCACCCAAATTGGCAACGTCTGCTTTGCAGCAAATCATGTAGACAGGTATTCTTGTGCTAAGCCTTTCAGATAGGTGTGACCATGTTTTTCTTGGATCCATCGGTGTTAATAACATTATTTCTATTTAAAATTCCGTCAAGTCCGTTGAAGCTAATTATCACAGCTTACTTTTCAAAAATTAAATAATTAAAGCACATTTTCTCTGAGAACAAAGGTTTACAAATTGACTCCAGTAGAGTCACGCACGCTCAGGCAGATGTCTGGATACCGGATTTGTTCTCCATAAAAAATATGCCAGGGCTTTGCATTAAAAGCATTGTGAGAGCAAAGTTGATCATAGAGGCCATTGATGCCAATTTGTGCTACAATATACTTGTTGCTTTTAACACAATACATTTGTGCTACAATATAATGAGGCTTTTAAGAAATGTGGCCCAGTATAGTTTTCATTAGCTGTCATCTCATCAGTGTTCCTGATGTTTCTGTAATTCTACGATGTTTATTAGATATTTCTATGCAAATATTATGTTTAAAATAGAATTAATTGCTCTGTATGTGTCTTGTCAAATATCTGAACTGGAATGCAAAAGAAATAACTTATTACCTTCCTAAGGCTACAATAAAGTCTAGATTCCAGGCCTAAACAGATTGTGAACAGAGTTTATCTCTCCATGATTTATGAGTCATTGCTAATTATAATGAATTTCACGCTGGCAGCTGACTTTCAATCTTCCTGCTGCCCCCTGATACGACTTTACATTCCAGTGCTAATGTCTAGTGTAATGCAACGCTTCACTTCCTGCTCTGGTTAAGTGGCAACAGGATGTTTGTCATGGAGGTGGTGTTTTGGAGCATTGTTTTTCTGTCTGGGTTATTGAGTGGATCACCAGTGGGGAGTTTTAGAAAGAGAGCTTTGTTCACTTTGAGTAAAGAAGATATCTTGTATAGTTTGCAGAAAGAGACAGGGTGACAGGAGACAGGCCACGAGGCTAAAAGAATTAAGACTTGGCTGCGTGGATCCACACACACAAACATGCATGGCTCAGCTACTTACTGTACCTCTCCAGCACACTGGTGAATCTCATAAACAGATTTTAGGCCATGTCACCTTTTATCTCTTTTCACTAAAGGTATGCTTACAGTAAGGGGCATGGTCATTTAAATAAGAATGGTAAAAAAAAAGAGAAATGTTTTCATAGATACACAGTATTTACTCTTTTCATCTGCCTATAGATGGCTCACTTACAGTCATCTCTGCATATTAAGCTGGGATAGGAGACATTATTTTACAAAAAATTACACGCTTTATCTGTAGGAAACCCTTTATATCTTCACAAGGGTTTCATATACTGAAGTAATACACCACCCACATAAGCATAAATCTCATCCTTCTCTCTGCTCCATTCATCACGATTCATCCCTCTGTGTGATGAAGATGGCTGCCCACTATTCCTCTCCAGTATCTCATGGAAAACACAGACTGTGTGTGAGGTGCTGAGAGATCTGCTGTTCTCCCGCTGCCAGTCGTGTGTTCGGCAGTGGGGGGGGCGGATCACAGGGCTCAATGATCCATTTAACCTCAACCTTGGAGGTTGTGAGATGGGTGGAGCTGCAAATGAGAGGAGAGAGAGAGATACATTTGCACTGGGTGGTTGAGGGGCATATATTTCTTCCATCATATACATTTGTCTTCCCATAGTTGATTTTTGCACCTCCTTCCGGTTTCTCCTCTGCGTCATTATTTATTGTCTAATCTGCTTCTTCCATCCCAAATGGCAGTTCTGTGGTGCTTGATTATATACCGTGATGAATGATTTGTTGATGTGTACAGTGTTTTACTTTCCTCAGCACTCTTTCAAATGTTATTAATGTGGTTTACACCTGCCTGTCTGCCAGCCAGTCAGTCTGTCTGTCTGTCTAATACACCATCTTTTCCAGATGGTTTACTTGGACAATTATAATATTTAAGGATGCAATATTTCGGGTCCCTTATTAAAAAGTACTATAACATTATCAGTGCACAGTGATGGTGTCAGGCAGTATTTTTAGATTTGGCATAGATTTTGACCATGGTAGATTTCAGAATTAATATACATGCTATGGCAAAGTATTTTAAAGAATATCTAAAGGTGTAAAGGTGTATACCAATTGGCATATCCATGAAAGACCCATAGTAATACCATAGTACTATTCTTGCTTTGATATAGCCATGGCATTGCCATGGCAACTTGTATAGAGAAACATGGTAATTTTTTGTAAATCACATTCTCTTTCTGTGACTGTAAGGTGTTTTTGTGTGATATGGCCAGGCTGGTGTTCTCTGGTAAGGTTTGGTTTCTTTTCAAACAGACACACACACACAAACTTCCCCTCAGCCTGCATTGTCCCTCTAAGGTTTTCAGAAATAGAATAGAAGTGAGATTTTGACTTTTAGGAGATTTCCCAGTGCTGTTAGGTCAGTTCCTGCACACATACAAGTGTACACTCAGAATTGCTCTTTACAAACTGTATTTGAGCATATCTCAAGCTCTCAGACTGAGATCCAAACTTCATTACATTCTATCCATATTTGTTCTGCAACCTCCTTCAGATTGTTCGGCAATCTTTGTTTCTTTTTGTGTCTTCCTTTGTCCTCTGTATCATGCACGCTCAAATTTCCCTGGTAAAGGGAAAATGTTTTGAATAGCATAAGAACTCCCATACTACTTGTACTATTTCTGCAGTGTACGTTGTGAAGATTTTTCTATATACCCAATATCCGAATGACTCTGCCTTTGCTAAAATGTGCAGGATATGAAAGAGAACAGTGTGTGAAAAGCTGTATCCCACAATGCAATACACTCAATCTGGTTTGCTATTTTCAGTGTGATGACAGAACAGGGCGTAATATCATTCACAATTTTAACAACTTTCTTTCTTGACTTATTATTGTTAACCTTTGATCATACAAAGGATGAAAATGCAAAGTAATAATTATTTCAAAGTTGATAGCCAGACACTGTTGAATTAATTACACCATAATGAGGTCATATATACAATGTAGCATTGTACAGTTGAAAACATATCTTTACGTTTCTTTTTAAGGAAAGGAGATGCACTCTTATGTGTGTGTGTAGACTTTACTGTTGATGTTCATGCAGTTCTCAAAGTTGCAAACTTGTATCACATTGGATGTGGCTGTACAAAATAATGAGAGAGAGAGATTGGTCGTGTCTGGCACAGTAAAGCAAGCACAGGTTGTTTATCAGAAATCCCAAGGTCTACACTCTGAGAATAGTCAGGCAAGCTGTGGGCCAGACAGAGCCTGTGCTGCTGCTTAATCCTGCTCTTTTATACGCTGAGAGACAAGCAAACAATGTGAAAACAAGCGCTTTAACAACTGCATTCACAGCGGCGTTCACTAAAGCCTCAAATCTCTCCTTTACCATGCACTGGATTTCCCCGCTTAGACCTCAGACCTATTGCAAAGTGCCGGGTTAAGAGAGTCCACCTCCTGCAAAACGAGTGTTCACACTTACAAAGTATTGAGTGGCTTTGGGATTTATGCTACAACCTGATGGACAGAATGTTTTAGATTTGAAACGGGCTTCATCAACAACATCTTCGACATAAGAAAATTATTTAGACTTGTCCCTCAGTTTGTCTAGTCTAGTGCAAAAGTATGATTGCTCTTGTTAACAAACTGAGAGTTGAATTAAACCAAACAGAATCACTATTATTAAATTACGTAAAACAGAATTTGTTCCTAAGCAGGCATTAGTAACGCTGCCATTGGTTAAACAAACAGATAGTCACGCTCTAAACTCATGCCAGTGGCTGAGCAGATACTGCTCCATTGGACCACTGTGCCACCGCATTTACACGCAACCTACTAATGGCTTACTTATGGTTGTCTCTGCATATCAAGCTGGGATGGAAAGTATTTTATCATCAAAAACATATTACACACTTTGACAAAGTCGTTTTTTGATCAGAACATTCCTTTTAAGAATGTTTTAGCATTGCAAGATGAAAACTCACAACGGTTTTAAGCTAGCTGGACATTTATCCATTGCATGAACCATGTCACAGAAGAAGCGCACTACGGATATGAGAGGATTTTGGAGAAGCTCTTGCGAGGAAAGGGGGATGCAGAAGGTGATAATCAGAGGAAGGGCTGCAGAGAATGATGGTGAGAAGATTTTGACACCCGTGCGGATGGCAGTGATGAGTGTGGGGTGGGTGGCCATCCTGTTGGTTTGGCTGTGGAGTGTTGGTCACTACCGCCTCCTGTGGAAAGCGTCTATTTCTGTCATTACATCTGGTGGGGTAATGTCAGAAAAGTAATCCTCTCAGAGACACGTGGACGCTAAGCCTGGATTGAAAGGGCCGAGGGGTTCAACCTGACACATGGCACAGAGACACACTTGGGAGAAAGAAGCTGAGCAACAAAACAGAAGCACTCGTGCATCTAAAAGCATGAGAATCTCACAACACTGTGGGGGAAGATGGATCTGTCAGAGTTTTCCGTCAGGATGAGAATGCAGATAGAGGCTGTGTGTGTGTGTGTGTGTGTGCGCGTGTGTGTGTGTGCGCGTGTGTGTGTGTGAACCTGCAAAAAAGAACCTAGGCCATACAGCTCACAGCAACACACACTCACACATACTTTTTAAATGCCAGCTGATTTGAAGGGGTCATATACCACACATTTTTATTTTAGATTTTTTTTTTCTCTAAAGTTGGCTGTAAATCAGGATGTAATGCACCAAAATTTAAAATTTTGACCTTTAGAATTAAACATATGTAAATGACGTTTGTTGTGATTGGCTAACTTCTTCCCACGTTAAACGGGTGTATAAACCTATTGGTTTGCTGTCAGGCCCAATAAAGTTTGTTTTATCGTTCAATAATCTACGCTGAATTGTTTCGCATAAACTGTTAAGACTGAAATATTCTGGAAATGATCTTAAAAATAAACTTAACATGTTCGTTTTAATGCTGGGATGGAAGGATTCTGGATGCATGCAGAGCTGAAGGTGTTACACATCTGGAACAGCACAAAATCTGGTGAACTTCCCCCATATCTAGCTATTTACCAACTGGAGTAATAATCCAGTATCAAAGCTGGGTGGAGCTTTGCGTTGCAAATGTTAGACTGTCTACATCAAACTCTACATCAAATGTCTACATCAATTTTTCATGATATGATGCTTAGAGAACGTTCTGTCTACGGCATCAGAAGCAAAAGTACTGATTATCAAAACAGCTATGGTGGTTTTGGTGATCACAGGGTTGATTGTTTTGACACTCTACCACTACCTCTACTTCTACTGCTTTTATTTAAAAAAAAATGGCTTCTTACACTGTTGGAATACCTGAGACCTGTTTATAGCACTTATTCATTGTTGCTCTTATAGTTGTTAAAATTGCTGCCTTGTCCTCATTTGTAAGTCGCTTTGGATGAAGGGGTCTGCTAAATGACTAAATTTAAATGTAATGTAAATGTCTCAGTGTGCCTCTAAAGATAGCTGAAAATAGATGTTTCATAATGATAAACGCATTCAAATGAAACTTCAGGACTGGAATGCATTTGCAATACAAAACCCTTTTGTCTCAGCTTAAGATATTCGGCTAGTTATTGGCAGCAGTGGAATTTGCTGTTAGTTATTTGCAGTCAGAGGTGCTTTGATGAAAGATTCCGTGCTTCCATCTGAGAAGGTGTTTAGCTGGCTCGCTGGAATTTCCACTGCGGTAGATTGAGTGTCATTATGAAACGGTATTTTTAGTCCTCTCAACCGTTATGCTGAATTCTGAGAGGGAGAGCGTTCACTGAGGCCTGCTGATTTCTCACGCATCAGCGGGAGAAACCAGCGCTGCATTTTAAGACAGAGCCAAGCAGAAAATAAATGCTGGAGTTATTTTGCTGCCTCTCAGCCCTAGGGTTTCTTTCTCTCCTGCTCCTCTCGTCTTGTCTGGAAGTCACATTGATTACTTTAATAAGGTTATGCTGGCAATACTGTGACTGTCTGCTGTCAGATGGCTTTTAAACTCCTTCATATCAACACCCCTGAGCAGAGGATCAGGGAGTTTGTCTTTCTTTTGCCGTCTTAACGCTTCTCGCTCTTTTGTTTTTGCTGTCCTTCACTCTGTCTATTTTTCACGAATGACTTAGTGTTGACTAGACAATAATTAAGAGTGACTAGTGTTTGCACTGTAAAACTCTCTTAGAAAAGTTACCACTTTCAAGTATTTCTGACACTGCCACACACAGTCAAATGGGCATCGTAAACACTTTCCAAGAATTATGTATGACTGTGGGCAAGTAAATGTAAAACCAGCCTAATTATACAGGGGGTCACTTTTGAGAGTCCCTGTGCTGCTTTAGACTGTAGACAGCTTGCATGGTTAAGAACAGAGCTGCTGTGTCTGTGTACAGCAGAGATTGGTCTCCAGGTCGGCAGCCATATTGCGTCCAGGCAAAAGCAAACACGCTTTGATCCTCCTACGCATTGATCTCACCTTCACCGTCTCCCCTGTGTTGGACCCGTAAAGCCCTAGGACTAAGTCCCGAGCATGCTGGGAAGGGTGTTACCCAGAGTCTGGCAGAGACACATCCCTTTACATTTAACCTCTGTAAGCCCCACTCAAACTGCTCTCTATTTACAACATAGGGGAGTATTATTTTTCTTTCTTTCAGACAAGAGTGTAAGTGTGTTTCAAGGAAAAAATACAGTTTCAAAGCAAAGTTATTGTCTTGCGTAAAACTTTATAAAACTACTGTTTACTGTGGAAAGACCAGAGTCATACACTGCAAGTATGCAAATTAGTTCAAAGGGCTGCGCTCTACATACTATACTTAACATGCATATTTGCAGTAATATAAGCAGCCAATGTGTAATAGCTATCTTCAGATTTATGTACTAGAAAACTGTTATTCCGGTAGCTCAGAAAACTTCTCTTCAAAGTGTTGTTCCAGCATGACAGTGTTTCACCAGAAGATAAAACTGATTACAGAACATGACAGTTTACTTGGGATGTTATGAATTGCATTCTGACGCATTTTGTAACACAGCTAGCATTTAATCAACCCTTTGGGGCTTTCCAGCCTTTAGATTAGATTAGATTAGATTAGATTCAACTTTATTGTCACTGCACATGTGGGTACAAGGCAACAAAATACAGTTAGCATCTAACCAGAAGTGCATTTTTACAGTGCAAATAATAGGTCTATATAACAATACTAAATAAATTCTTAGCAATATAAACTATATATAAAAATACAAGAATAAAAATATATAAGTAACATATATATGGAAAATGTGAGTATAAACAGTATAAACGGTATATGAACGTATACAGAGGTAGAATATAAACATTATGTGAATATAAACATATGACATTATACAGAGGTAGATGAGTGAAAGAGAATAATTTCCATATGTAATCTGTACACAGAAGAGTAAATATACAGAATGATTATATACACATACAGGATGATTATACACACTGATCTTAATGTGTTTAGTCAGTGTGTGTGTGACAAGTGTT
>JAZGTJ010000718.1:0-48586 GCA_036877575.1 Botia almorhae | reverse complement strand
TGGGGAAAAAGCTGTTCCTAAACCTGCTTGTCTTGGTCCGGAGGCTCCTGTAGCGCCTCCCAGATGGCAGGGGGGCAAAGAGCCTATGGGCAGGGGGAGAGAGGTCCTTTATAATTTTGCGTGCTCTGCTGAGACAACGCTTCCTATAAATGTCCTCAATCTTTGGAAGTGGAATTTATTTATTTATTTTACTTTATTATTTGTGTGCGGGTTTGTTTGTTGGACAAGGTGTGATTCAAAACAGAATGTGTGTTTTCAGGATAACTCTGTACTTGCAATTTTAGGTGTTCAAGTTATTTTGGCTTTGGGGAAATGGCAGCTGTGGTTATATTTTCTAGACTGCTAGATACACATCCACACATCACTAATCTGTCTTTCTTTCTCTGTCTCCCCCTTTCTATCTTTGTGTGCCAATAGCTTAGATGCCTCTGAAGTGTTTCCATAGAGATGAGAACACTTGAACAAGTCGTCATTTATGTCAGCAAAACCCAAGCTTGAGAACACACAGGTCCCTTCTCTGACTAAAACTCTCTCTAACTCTGTTTCAAACCCTAGTGAGCTGCCTTGATGTGTGATGTCTACACAGACCTCATAACTAGCACAGAACCTCATAAGTGACTGATTTGGAACACTCCTTATTGGCAGCACACCGGCAAATGGCAGTACACTCATAAAGCGTGCAGAAGACTATTAACAGTTGACAACAATAGTTTGCCAATAGAAAAACGAACGACACAGTGTAAAAATGCATAGCACGCATAAATATTTGGTAATAATCCATGATTAGATTAAACAAATGATATTTATTCTTTTCAGTATAAAATAAAATATAAATTTTTACTTGTCTACTTAAAAAAAAAATTTTTTTTACAAAACCAGTCCCAGTGCATCATGGGATTGCCCTTTTTTTGAAGGGTACATGCAGTGCTGGTTTGGAATTTGGCCAATCGTTTATGTTTTGGAACAGACTTATGTATGTATTATGATCATGAATTATGCCTAAGAATGCTGCATAGGTATAGGTAGCTTACTAGGTTTGAGTCTCAGGCAGAGCAGAAATCTGAGATTTTGAATAATATTGTTACATCGGAGCCCAAAGTGTAGCCCTGGAATAGAATGGAGCATTGTACTGTAATTGTGTGTTGGTGATGATTTTAGTAAAAAATGCTGATTAAGATTGTGATCATGTGATGTCCAAGGCTTGAAAGCGTTGCATTGTTTCATACCAGACCTTTCCCTTTTGTACTTTTCCACTCGGTGGGTGTGTTGATGCAGAGGTGTACTGCCACATTTTTTGTGAAGAAGTAAGACTAATGAACTGTAGGGAGAAAGACTAAACACTCTGAGGAGCTCTCAGAGACACAGAGGCACTACACACACACACACACACACTATTATAAGTACAGCTGTCCATGAAAATGTTACATGTCACACTGAACTGGTTCACACCCCAGTAGAGATGGCCTTGTGGTTCCTGTGACATTGGCCAAGTATTCCAGAGGACACACAGATGATTTATTGAGGTATTCCGATACATTGTGCATGTGTGTCAGTTTTATGCCCCAAAAATCACATCACAAAATCACAAATGGCATTAGTAGACAAATAATGCTAGATTTTTCTAGACACTTTCATTTTATTTCACTTTTATTGAGGCATTCTTACCTTTACTATTCATCCAACATATTCACGGTTGTTTTATTAGTATGTCACTGTAATGTCACTGTAGGTTGTGTTTTTGTAGAAGTAAAAGCACAGTTTTTACATGCTTAGAATTGACTAGGAACTGGGAGTTTCTCAGTAAGCTGAGCTGTCTCATTCCAGCAGAGTTTGACAATCGCTGATTGTCACAAGATTTGACACTTTCACAATCATACATCATCATTCAAGTGATAGTTTCACAATCTTCTAAAGGGGCTTCCTTTTTTCCTTTGTTGTGGTTTAGTGTGGGGATTTTTGGCTGCTTTCACACTGCACTTATATGTGGACCAAAGGTTTTCCCTCACATGTGACATGGATCTGTGTTTTTTGGACTACAGTGTGAACGGGAAATTTCACTCTGAATCTGACATTTGCAATTTAGATCTGGGCTGCATTTCACAAAAGCATCGTAAGCCTAAGTAGACCATAGAGTACATAAGGCCATGTAGGCAACCCAAATTGGAATTGGGTGCTTTGTCTTGCGGTGTAAATGTGGTCTTGTCTGCAAATATGACGTCATGTTCCTGGACTCACAATAGGGTAGTTGTGAAGTTCCACACACACCTTTGTCTTTGTGTTAGAACAGGCGGTCGTTTGCGCCTGTTTGCTCAGATGTGCCACTAAGTCTGATTTAAAGGTCAGGATGGTGTAGAAGACAGATTGTTAAACCCTGTATAAAGGACATATTCAAAGCAGATAGGCAAATGTCTTTTGTCTTTCCTGTCTGGGTACTTTGCTTTGTGTCAGCTCAGCGTCATGCTAGACCTTCCTGATCAATAATGCTGTGTCAATATAATGTTTGTGGCACTTGTACTGTGAGTGCAGTGGATTAAACTCTTAACCACGATCAGACATTCTTTCTCAGGGTTGCACACAAAGCATTCTGGCAATCCCAATGATGTGACTGCCTGGAGTAATGCTGTCGTGAATTGTCATCTTGCTTTTGTCTGTTTTTTGGCAGTCTCATCGCTGTCCTCACAAACAGGTGCCTGTGGTCACAGGTGATTTCAGGAGTGTGTTGTGTCGGCCTGTTTGGAGTGGACCCACCGTGCTCTGTCTGGTCTGCGTTTGGTCTGGTTCATGTCACCCATGCAGTGCTTAGAAAGGTTACAAGCTGGTTTAAAAGCAGCCCACAGATGGACACATTGTAAAAGCTGAAAAAATAACATGTTTGGGTTCCTGCATCAGCAGACGGGACTGTTTGTGTTTTTAGGAGCGTCGCTTGTGTTATTGCCCAGTCTAAGGTGTGTGCACTGTGTTTGGAACCTGCTGGATAGTTTTCTGACTGTTTAAAATAGAAAACCAGAGGCCACACATACTTCAGGGGACTGAAGTATGCCGCCCCTTCGTGTGTATACTGTACCTGAAAATAGCCGTTCAAATAGGTGTGCGAGTGGCACTGCTAATGCAATATTTAAGCAAGAGCAGTGCTGTAATATAAATATAGCAACAACTTAAGGTAAACTGTGTGTGTGTACAGTATGCATGTGTTTTGGCATATTAAATCTTTGGTGGTGCATTTAAAGGGTGTGATGCAGAATCCGCCCTTTGCAATAAAAATGTGGTGAGGGATGTAAATCAAGCTGTACACAGCAGAGAAACAGGGCTTTCATTTGTGTTTTTCTAGAAGCTTCTGTTTCTTTCTTTAAAACTGTGCATTTTGTATAGCCAGAGAAAAGAATGGTAATAAAATAAAATAAGGTATAACAATAATGAAAAGTATATAAAATGTATATGCTGCTTATAAGAAAATACATAGTGCAAATAAAAAAAGAGACACATGGAAATGACTGAAGACTCAGTGTAGCTCATATTGTGAGGCATACTGTGCTTTCTCTACCTCTCTCTTTCTCTTTCAGCAGTGGTATTTCACATGTGCTTGTGTTCTGTTACAGGATACAGTCAGATAGGGAGTGTAATCTCAGGTCTGTGTGAATTTAACAGCAGTAATGAAGAACACTTACAGGCGACATAACAGGAAGTTCAGCTTCAGCACTGCAGTCATATTTCCATACAGTGCAAACAGGGCTCAGTGTGTGCGTCTGAACTATTTCCAAATATGAATGAGGGGATATTCAAAATAAAACTGGTGGTATGTGTTTCTGGTAAATGAGGTCAGATTTGATAGACAGAGGGATGTCCACACAAAGTCTCTGTTGTTCATGTTTGTCCATTGGTGACGGCAGTTTCCACAATCTCCCCCTCATTGGTGTCCCCGTGTTTCATTCCATAACTCCTGCCAAGTACTTCTTTCTGCCACAAACACAGTGTTTCTATACTGTGTGTGTGTGTGTTTTGTTTCTGCCTTTAAAGTGACTTCAGTGGCCTCAGCTCATTTGAGATGAGAGGACGCAGTCTACCTTTGCCTGGGTCCATTTGCTTACGCACTGATTCTGATTCACCCCCAGAGGCCTCATGCTCTGCTTCCAGTGTGTGTGTGTGTGTGTTGTGTGTCAGAGTTGAAGTACTGCAGAAATGGATTGCTACTTGTTATCTTCAACTTACTGCTGCTCCTGCACTTAAAGAAAGCTGGAGTTTTTTTTAAGACAACATTGGTGACTGTTATAGGCCTTTTGATTTCAGTGTCTTCGTCCACTGCTGACCTTCCCCTGTTATCATCTTGTCTGTCTCTCTCTCGCTCGCTTATCTTTCATCTCTTTCAGGACTCCCTGTTCTTTGGTGTTCTAATTGTTCAGCAGCCATAACACAATAAAGCAAGCATCTAAAGGAGCCACAGGCTGATGTTTGTGGGGACTAGTACTAGTATTAGTTGGACTCCTAAAAAGGATAACCACTCTGGTTCTTGTTTGTTTGAGCATCCCAAACAGTTCGAGTAGCAACGTTAGCTTTACCAGTTGTGGGACTACCTGTTTTCCTACCAGTACAAGGTAGAGGGAGTGCTTAGGGAAATGTGTTAGTAGAAAACAGTCTTTATATATACAGAAATGTTACACTTCAACATTAAAGGAGACATTATAAATGCCACTTCTCTGAAACAGTCAGCCTGCTAAATCTCACTCTGAGCAGTTGAGTCTCTAAATTCTTCCCTTTTAAAGTGCCAGTGGTACAGCCATCAAACGCCACTTATGTAATTCATCACCTTTAATAAATTTCGGGACAATTACTGTCAGACAAATAGCGTACTGTGAGCAGCGTTCCCGTTATTATGTGTAATCTGTGAGTGCCCCTTTTTTGTGGAGGCTATAATAGTTTTTGTGCAGTGAAAGATTATAGTTATTTTGCCAATTTATTTGTTCAATATCTGTCAGTAAAGTTACCGAAGTGCAGCACTCAGCATTCATACATAAGAAACATGTCTGATCATTCTAATTATGCAGGAGTGCCCTAAAAAAATAGTTCATCCAAGCCAAAAAGCTGAAGCTCTGAAAAGCACATAAAGCCATCATGAAAGTCATTCATTGTACAGACCTACAGCGAAGAAGCCTCTGACTGTTTATATACAGTAGAAGAATAAGACAATGTCAGTGAGATGAGGGCATGAGAAAGAAAGATTCTGGTAGACTGGGATTGTTTTGGAAAGATGAAGCTGTCACAGCTGTCATTTAACTGTGCGGTTTACTGGGTTGTTCTTACCCTCCTCTGGTCTGCTACCATTTTACAATGCTGTTTCCCTCCCTGTACTTGTGCTTTGATTTTCTGGTGTCTTTCTCTACTCTCATTTTAAAGGCAGGATGTTTTTTAATTTTGGTGTGGATGCCAGCGCTCGACTATGTCCTAACACCCTCCTGATCCGCCTGTTCTGTTGCCATGGGAGACGGGTGCGCTGGGTTTTGAACTTGTGACAATCGCACAAGCCGCATCACATTCATAATGTCTCCTGTTGGGCCTGTAATGTTAGACTGACTTACAAATAAGATTGTCGAGAGTTAGCATTTTTTGTGTGACAGGTTTGCATTTTTTACAGTTTCTAGTTTACTTGAAATTTTAGTTACTTATGATAGATAAGTTCAATCACTGGAACATTTACAAATATATTTACATCTGAATGAAGCAATTAAGCAAGACTGACAATACTGTTGGTTTATATAAGTGAAGTGTTTTTGTTTAATTGCATTGCAACACCCTCACCTTTTTTCAAGACGCATGTCATTTTTGGATGCCAGACGCATTTTCAGTACATCGAATAAATCTGCACCACACGCTATGCTGCTGTCTGCAAGTGGAGTATCTTGTCTCACACAAACACACAGGTCAAAATATTCTGTTGTCATGTGGCTCAACATCTATGAAACCGTATATTTCTGTTGTTTTATTTCAGTTAGTTTATAAACACTGTTGTTATAGTATTTTAAATTTAGTCTGCTTTATTTTAGTTAACGAGTATGTTTATGAATGTTTCAAATAGTTTTAGTTGTGTAGTCTTGGAGTAATAACCTTCTTCAGCCCTGTGTGTGTGTGTTTGTGTGTGTGCGCGTAAAAGAATTTCATCTCAAGTACAGGTCCTTTAGTTCTCTATCTTGCATGTGTTTGTGTAAAGAGGTCAAACAAAGCAAACTTCTTGGTACGTTGAGACATGTTACACAACGTTGAGAGTTCAGCATGTCTGGGCTGTGATCTGACCTCCTATTTGTCAAAAACACAAGGTTAGAATATAATGTGCCGCCCCTTTAATTGCCTTGCAATGGCACTGATGAAAGATCAGTTTGCTCCTATTTAAAGAGAGTAATTTTCGTTACATTTACTGTTAGAATCCTCCTCCTAACTTTTATCATGATCAAGAAATGTTTGTGTAGTCCTTTAATGACAGACCGGGCGTAGCTGCTTCCTGTCAGGGAAAGAGGAAGTACATGGTAATGTAAATGAGAGTGTGTCCTGTCTACAGGAAGGGCAAAGAGGGACACGGCGAGGGGAAACGCCACTGCTTTCACAACAGTGGGGGATTTTAGTAGAGCTCATGAAACCAGTTTATGGACTTCTGGGGCTTGAAACAAAAAAATCTGCTTGTATTTTCCCACCATGTGTGACCATAATGGCAAAAATCCCAGCTGTGGTGTCCCAGACCTTTTTCATGTCCAAAACCCCCTGTACTGTGTACCTGAGCTGTAGCCAGTAAATGTTTAGCAGCGGGGCATATCTCACTGATATAAGCTGTGCAGTGGAGCGGGTATCATCAGCCTTAGCCATCAGCAGGAAATGATGCATTTAGAGGCTGTCAGACATTTTAGTTTTGTCCCTGGAGTGTTTTAAGTGATTCAAAGAGTCATCTAGGAAGGTCAGTGTCTGTGTTCTGAGGTATGACCATGTGCTCAGAACACACACACACACACACACACACACACACATACACAAATGTATAGATAAGAAAGACTCCCTCTGATAGATAGTGACCCTAGAGGTTGTGAAAATGTCTTTAGTGATAACACTTCTTGAACTATCACGTCTTTCAGAAATCACCTTAATTTATAAGAAAAGACATACAAAGGTTTTATTTTTAAAGACTCAATGAAATCAAAATTGGTGTTTTGTGGCATTTATTCCATCTTTGTCAGCTTTGATGTCATCTATGCTAAGTGTCTGATTGTCAACATAGAAAATAAATCAAGTCACATTGCATTTTGGGACACGATATTCTTTGCAGTGTGCTCTGTTTACAGTAAACCTTTTAGGTCATCTGGGTACTGTATATCTGCCATCTGGGCTGCCATCTGGGGCAGCCGTGGCCTAATGGTTAGAGAGTCAGACTTGTAACCCAAAGGTTGCAGGTTCGAGTCTCAGGTCCGGCAGGGATTGTAGGTGAAGATTGTGAATTACCAGCACTCTCTCCACCCTCAATACCACGACTGAGGTGAGACCCTTGAGCAAGGCACCGAACCCCCAACTGCTCCCCGGGCGCCGCAGCAATGGCTGCCCACTGCTCCGGGTGTGTGTTCACGGTGTGTGTGTTCACTACTGTGTGTGTGCGCACTTGGATGGGTTAAATGCAGAGCACAATTTCCGAGTATGCTGAACACCTTTTATGCATTAGTCATTAGATGGGCCTCATGTCAGGAATGTGAAAAAATGTATTGAGAATTAATGGCCATTATTTCATGTCTGGGTCAAATCAGTCATTATAGAAGAACTCCAGCATGGCATCCAGAACCCTATGGGTTCCTTATGGCAGGTCTGAACCTGCTTCTTTTTATTGGCCTGTAATGAGAAAGGCCATTAACTTCCTCCTTTTGTTCTTTCTCTTACCTGGCTCTCTGTTTGCTCCACAGGCGCTGGCAGCCAACGCAGGAACTGGATTTGCGGTGGCCGAGCCGCAGGTCGCCATGTTCTGCGGCAAACTCAACATGCACATTAATATCCAGACCGGCCGCTGGGAGCCGGACCCTTCTGGAACTAAGACCTGTGTTGGAACCAAAGAGGGAGTGCTGCAATACTGTCAGGAGGTAAAATACTGTCATGCATATGCAGTAACATGCTTTGAAAAAGCTAATTGAATGGGGTGCTGTGTCGTAGTGGTTAAGGCTCACGGATGGTGACCATAATGTTGCTGGTTTGGTCACTGCAGGAAGGTGCAGTGAGCTATCGCCATCGATTTCCCTCTAAAACAGATTAAAGCTTTGTAGTCAAAATAAAAGCTTTCTCTGCCTGAGACTCCTCTCTAATCACATGGCTTTATTCAGCTATGTAAAGCCCACTTTTCACAATGCAATCCACTCCTGATAAAATTAAACTCTGCCCTACATATTTTATTAAATATCCTGTTTTGCTTATATAATATGCCTGTTTATGTTACAGTTTGGACCTGACACACAGGTCAACTTAGTTTCTTAGTTTATCAGCCAACTGAGCATGGTAATTGGCCTGCTTGAAATAGCGGTCTATCACTTAATATTAGTGGTTTTTATAAGAACTATAATTATTTTTTGAGTATTAGTATATTTTAGCACAGTTGCCACCATTTTATTAAAGCAATATGTCATTTAAGGTCTGTGATTTTATCATGGTTAAGGGATGTGTGTTCTTTGGCACAGTGTGATGTGTGGCTTATTGCTTTCTGTCAGCTGTATTCTATTACAGTACACTCTTGGGGTTAAGTGTCTTGCTCAGAGGTGCAATGGTGATGGTTTCCATCTGACAGATTCATAGTTCCATCGTCCCAACACCCTCTAACATCCTAAAACATCCTGTCCCCCAGCTATATTAAACACCTTTGGTCAACTGTGTCAAATATTGCTATAATCTGTTATGAGACTGGATACATGACAAACAACAGTTCTTTAGCTACAGTACATTTTGAGCTTGTCCATGGCTGTCCTTTTAATGGCATTTCAGAAGAAAGTAAATCACGTTCGTTAGTTCCTCAAGCAGATGGTGTCTGGAGATTGGAAAGCACGGATCACTGCCTGCTGTTCTGTCTGAATTCTATCTCTTTGGTCTCCTCACTTTAGATGTATCCTGAGCTGCGGATCACAAATGTGGTGGAAGCCAACCAACCTGTCAAGATCGAGAACTGGTGCAAAAAGGACAAGAAACAGTGCAAGGGGCACGCCCACATAGTGGTTCCCTACAAGTGTTTGGGTGAGTGTTTTGATTGACAAGCCTTTTGTCTTTTAAACAGACAATTTTACAGTGGGTTAGAGACATCATTGTGGAGGTGTGACATGCGAGAACCAGGAATTGTAGGTCAAAGTAAGTCTGTTAAGTCTGAACAGATGTGTTTCAAAATAAACCCAACTTCTCATTCAATGCATGAACTGCAGCTCAGTTTGCCATTATGGATGTGTAATACAGATACAGTAATTATGGATGTGGCTTTGTAATACAGTGTTCTGGCAAACTACTGATGAACAAGTTTGTATTGTAACATGCAAATGAGGTTTGTGGCTAAATGTATGCTACAAATCTGCCAACCAGAATTTAATTGACTTTCACAAATAAGCAGTTTTTGCAAGAGCAGATTATAGGAGGTACAGATTCAACCCCTCTAAATATTACTGCATTGAAATGGTGACTTTTTAATATACAAGCTAGCTCATAATACAGTGTAGTAAAACTACAGCCGAGCTTTACTGTTCAGAAAAGTAGTTTGATACAAGCTACCAACAAAACACAGCTAAATACACTAAAACCATTTAAAGGGACAATGTACTCAGACACATTGTAGCAATGTGTGATGCTACAGCAGTCCTTGTTGAAAGAAGCAGTGTGTTATTGGAAAAGCTACAGTGCTTTGAAAGCAGCCGAGCGACTGTCACATTAACTGAGGAATGTACTTAAGTTAGCAGTCGCTACTTTTCTTTAGTGACTCCTTGATGCTGATCTGAAGAGAGGTGACAGAGAGGGTGAAAAGCCATTATTGTGTAGAGGACTTTCAGTAATAAAGCAAAATCCCATTTCTCCCTTCAGACATAAGGCCATAAGCTATGAGGCTGATGGAGATCTATTGGGCTTTGAGACATTGTGTGTGTTATTAGTTTCTCATTGGGTCACAGAAGCAGCTGCAACCAATTGTCTCAGCCAGAAGTTTTCACATCAATTGACAATGGCAATGCAGTCATTTGGTTCTTATGGACTCTGCTTCAGTCAGGAGAAGACTGACAGAGAAAGACATTCCACACTGCTCAGTGTTTCCTACACTGATGTTTTGTGGTGTTGCTGCTGAATCTACAGCACCATGGCAAACAAAACCATATTTTACCATATGCTTGTGAGCTGGAGTCAAATGTGTTGAGATAAAAAGGTTGGATACTGTGTGTGTGTATTTTTACAAAGATCTTCCAACCGATCTTCCAAAATGGGTCTTAAAAATAAAATGATTTAAAAGACTCATGAACTAAATAAAACATTGTATTCGCCTGGGACCCACATTTACAATGCGGCATGTTTTATTTGCTGTATCTGTCCCCTTTTCCATTATGCTCACCCATATAAGAAGAAACAATTTTAGTTTCAGAGAAAAGCTTCCATCCGCATGCTCCTGCCTTCTCGTTTTCTCGTGCTCTGATTGTTCCTCTCTTGGAGGAGTTGATTGAGTTGTGCTTTTTCGCAGGCTGAAGAAAGCCATTAGCGCTGCCAGCCGACTGTGAAATGGGCCGACTGTCAGAGGCTTCCCAAGATGGCTGATTTTTGTTGTGTGTGTCAGGCTGGCACGGCAGATGTTGGCTCACATCATCTGACATTGACTACTGATTGATTGATGGGGTCAGGCGCACAATGCACTTTCACTTCATCGCTTCATGTGTGTCTTTCTCTTTGAATGACGGCTAGCCAATAGAATCTAGGTGCAGAATCCGAAGCTGTTTAAATCTGCCCGTAGCAGTTCCATAGTGTTTTTATCATCAACTTTTCACTTGCCATGGTTGCCATGGAAACAGTTTTATTGATTTGAAGTGGAGCACTACAAATTGGATGAAGATTAAAAAAAGAAAAATGAAACCGTAGCAAAACCAATAACTAAGGCAGGTATTTTGAACGCAATAAATTTGTCTGTTTATTAAAATGTGGGGGATTGTTCCTCAAACTCTCTGCAGCGCCATAGTTTCCTGTCATTTCTTTACTATCCTGCGTAATTAAAAGCAACAAGCCTGTAAAAATAACTTCAAAAGTCTGCTATTGAAAACCGTAAGCCCTGTGAAAATTGTAAGCCCTTATAAGCAGACATACTGTAACTTGCTTTCCTTTACAAAGCTGCACAAATTGGGGTATCATGGGGTATCATGTCTACAGAATAAACAGCGCAAGATGATTTTAAAGGAAAGTTTAACACTTGGAGATTTAAATAAACCTCTGATTCTAAGTATTAGCAGCACTATTATCAGTGGATAGGAAACTCCACTAAAATATGGAAGGTTACCGCCCACAGTCAGTAGTGATGTTTGTTATATTCAAGGACAATGCTTATTGTGTCTGGCAGAGCAGCCCCTGGTGTATGAGGAAATATCCTCTGTTAGGCACTTTTATCCTTGACTTCAAGTCAGTACATTAGAGAGACTCAGTTCAGCTTTACCTCATGTTTTCACCTCTCCCTCCAGGGTTTACCATGGTTATTAATGAGAAGATTTCAGTGTGATTCAGCAACATTCTGGCCCCTGGAGTTTAATTAGGAGAGCGATTTGTTTGGGTGGTGTAACATGCGAGATGAGTCTGCCCCTCTCCCCTCACCACAACATGACTGCCGCACCCTACTGGTAAAACCTCAGAGACATCGGCAGATACGATCGTGTTTTATTATACGAGATTACGCAGTGTTGTAGTTTGTTACGTTGAATTACTCTGAATACATGTTCTCTCAGGAGCATGCCCATTCTCATCCCTTATTAGTTATTTAAACTAACCCTAAATATTTGGCCCTGCTTACACTTATGGCATAAACATGATCACAGTAATCCCATCGGACAAATTGGGTCATCAGCCAATCAGAATGCAGTATGTTTACATTTACCCACATAAAACAAGTTTCTGTATCTAGATAGCTTATTGGATCTCTTCCCTGTACAGTATTCACAGTATTTAAGTCAGAAACAACCAGTGTCAGTTTAAAGCAAACCTTGGGTTTTGGTTTCATTTTTATGCCAAGGGTAGTAAACAGGTAGCGTAACATGCTCATACCTCAAAGTGTGTGTCTTTTGGCTGTTGCTTTGCTAAGCAATCAGACTTTTGATTTTAACATGGATAATAAAGGAGATGGAAAAAATTTATAGATTTTCTTTGGATAAGGGACCAGAGCAGGTTTGTTTTGATGTAGTAAGCAACCACCCAGACAGCAACACCCTGGCAACCACATGAAAACACCCTATCGTCATGATGCACATTAATCTAAGAATGTAAAAAGCTAGTTTGTCTTCCATCTTTCTCTGATCTTTTTTTACAGCTGTGTTCTCCTAATGATCTAAAGAGAGAGAAAGACAGAGACGACAGTAATTACTCTGCAAGAGACTGTTAAGAGTTTTAAGAGCTGCTCTGGTCAAGAGAGAGCAGGGCTCATATTTGATCATTAGCTCTTAAATTTCAAGCACCAGCTCTTTTTCAGTCAACTGTCAGGTTAATTCCTAATGGACAGTCAGCAAATGTTTTCTAGTATTTTGTTTGGTTTTGTGTAGTGCGGATCGTTTCACTCTTAAGCCCCAATAGTCCTGAATGATACAGATACAGTGTAGTGCTGAGATAAACAGCTCTTTAGCCACGTGGCTTGTGCTACATCAACAGCAGTTCTGCTTCACAGAAATATCAGCAGTGTTCAGCTTGAATGGTTATTCTAGTTCATTTGATGTTGTGTTTCTCCTGTTAAAATAGATAAATGCTAGCAGATTCCAGCAGGACCGAAGCCTCTAGCAGATACGACTGGAGATAAGAGTTTTTTAGATAGAGATTATACTGCATTTAATGTGTAATAGATATAAATCTTTGGTGCAGTACTGGGGCTGAGCACAGGAACTGTGCTATAAACTATGAAGTCGCACCCTGCTGCCCTCAATCCTTTTGTGTCGTTCCTTTTACGGCTTTTTCTCTCTTTGTGACTTTAACAGACTATAATGCTTTTCGTTTCATTGTTGGATCATCTGAGAGCGTTTGATTATGGCATGATCCCACAGTTCGCCATCACATGTCAAGTGCTTAGCATCTGCCGAACTCATGCACAGTCATTTAATGAAAAATGTAAAATCTGGGATTATATGAACGCTCAAATGAGTCTATCCACAAAGAGTCCTGCTTTTTCATTTTAAAAGCTCTTTTATGCTTTGCCTGTATGCTTTGCATTTATTATTTCCCTTTTATCCAAGTTGCTGCTTTTTTTGCTCTGACCCAAATGTTTTAAATGTCATTATTATTAAAGAAAAAGTTATAATAAAAATGAAATATTCAATCATTTCCTTGTAGTTGTTGCAAACCTGGTTGCCGTGTTTATTCATGTGGCCTTGTTTATACATCCACTTTATCATCTGACCAGCTTCACAAAGAACAAAAAGCATCATGGAAAGCAAGTCTTTAAACTCATTCTATTTTTCTGCATTCCTCTGATTATTTTAAGTAAGCAACTGACAGAAGTTTAGGTTGTTATTTGCTAAAAATCTTTCCATCAGTTGCTTCTCAGTCACTATTCCGCCTGTTTAGTTGTGTTCAGTTACTGTACGAGACACGGGGACCAGTGGTGCTGGACCTCAATCCTGGATTGACATATCAACATGAGAATGAAGATGAGATTTCAGTGGAGGATTATGAGTGAATATTTGCTTAAAAGTCTGCAAAGCAAAAAAAAATTGTAGAAAGGTTTTTTTTAACTTGCGATACAGTGATATCACATGTAAACAATGCAGTTTACTATTGTCTGCGATGTTTACGGTTGTATAATGCATGCCTTTCATATGCTATTTTTGGAAATGTGTGTGAATGTGGAGGCAGAAGGCTGCAGTGCCTCACTCATAACGCGATCAGTCAGAGACCCTGTTTATTCCAGTCGTGCTGAATCTAGCATGACTTACTTTTCTACCGTAGCTGGGAAACAAGTAATGGTATTGCTAAATCACACACCCTGTTTTTCTGTAGAGATGATAATCTTACAGGAATATTCTAGAGTTTCATACAAGCTCTGTTGACAGCATCTGTGACTTTGGTTTGTAAAAACAAGCAGATATAATTTACTGTAATGCACTTGCAATGGGGGCCTGTGGGGCAGGGTACCAAGATTTCATTAAAATATATTTTTTAAAACAGAGCAAAAGAACATTAACTTTAACATTATACAGTATGTGTTATGAAGACAGCAGTGTGGTAAAATTACCATGTTTAACCAGGTTAGCCTGGTAACTTTTACATGATATGTGCAAGGAAACCAGAAAGGGATTGTTTACACAGAGAAACATCCAAACATGCAGGAAAGCTAGAACAGTTTGTCCCACTGCTAGAGATTTTAGCCATTTTATAGCCCACAATTAAATTGATTTAAGATGTTTAACAAAACGTATATACATATACTAAAATATATACTAAATATTAAAATATTTAATATGTGTAATATATATAAATGTGTGTGTGTGTATATAATATTATTATATTTACCAATAGTAAGAGTTTTATTAAGAGGATGTGGAGCATACAGTCTGTTGTTTGCAGCCTTTTCAATAGCTTTGCATTTACAGAGACTGTAATGTGGGTTAGTGTTTGACTGTTGTTGTTTGGATTGGACTATGTATGTTGAGTCATCAATGGCTGTGCCACAAGGACAGGCTTGTTAGATTTGCATGAATAAGACCTCTCAAGTGATCTATTCAATTATGTAAGGGGTTTAGTTAATTTGGCTTCTGAGGGCCGACAGGGCTGTTTCCAGACAAGAATGCATGTGTGTGTGTGTGCGTGTGTGTGTGGGGTGAAGGAGTGGCGGTTTAAAGGACAGCTGTATTCTTTGCTATTTCCAGCTCTTTCCTCTGAACCCTCTCATTTTCCAAAACACTGCCCTTTTATTTCCCTGTCCTCCTCTCTCTGGCTCTCTGGATTCAGCCTGATTTGGCCTCAGCTCTGTTTCGTGGTCATGACCAAATGAGCAGTTTGTGGATGTACATGGTCCACTCCTTTGTGTACTGTCTTCTGGTCCTTAAATGCTGCAGTCTCTTTCTCCCTCTTTTTCTCTCTCTCTGTGGCTTAAAGGTCAGATTGGCCTCCCAGCTGTTCTGAAATCAGCTCTGTCATAACTTTCCTGCATATGGTGTACAATCCCAGACTGGCCCATTTGATGTCCTCCATCTGAGCTCTTCAGCTGTCACTAGCTTTTCAGTCACCTTATCAGGCGTTTCTTGTTTTGTTTATTTATACATAAATAAATATGTATAAATATGTTAATTCTATATATTCATAAAATGACATTTTAAAAATAAGCGTTAAAAGACCTAAAGCCCTCTGCTCCTACTTGCACTCTCTCTGTTTCTCTCTGTGCTGTGTCTGTGACAAGCAGTGTACATCAGATTTTTCCTGCCTCCTGGTACTGACCAGATGTCTATTTAGATGTCACTTGCCCAGTTTGTAATATGCTTATTATAATATTCAAAAAGCCATGTGTTGATGAATTATTGCACTGCATTGTCTTTCTGCTGTCACAAATTTGCGATTGTGTTTGATGACCATGGAATGTTGGAACGCTGTTGTCTTCATTTTACCAGCAAAACTGTATTAAAAACTGCACATCTATTAAAGACTCTTGCCAACAGTCTGTGTTTTATATTTTTTAAGTTGGTGAGTTTGTGAGTGACGTCCTCCTGGTGCCAGAGAAGTGTAAATTCTTCCACAAGGAGCGTATGGACATGTGCGTGAGTCACCAGCAGTGGCACGGAGTAGCTAAAGAGGTAAGACGACCACTCGGTGTACAAGTTTATAGTCATACATACCACTAATTACATAATACGTAATAATTTTCAGTACTGAAAACCACACTGTGGTTCAGTGTCCACACTGAAGTGTTGCAACAGAATTACAGTCAATCAGAACATATTTGAAGGTCAATGGCGTTTTGTAGAGAGAGATTTTGGCTCAGCGATTTTGGATTCCACTGGCAATGCGTCGTTCCCATTAATGGGGTATGAACTGTAGTGTTTGCACGCCCTTATTCTCTATCACAGTGTGCATACAGTCCTGATGCATGCTTGAGTCCTCACATTTACCCTGGTAATCAGATAAGTACTGCTGTAATTGTGCTGATCTCTAGACTTCTTACACACACACACACACACCTCAGTCGCTCTCCTTTTCCTTTTGTCTTTTTGATCTGTTTAATTTACGCTCACACACATCACCTGAATGCTGCTATAGTCTCTTTTCTTTTTTGTTGTCTTTCTCTCCCTCTTTCTCATTTTATTAGCCACATATTAATTCAAGAATTACTGCGGTCTTCTTTGACCTTTTCTAATTGCTCATTCTTGTGCATCCGCTCCTTCAAGTGTGATTCAGATTGAGTCATCCACAGATTAAGCTGCTGTAAAACCATTTCACGCAAGTCACGTACACACTGCAAAGTTTTGAAAGTGACAACCATGTTTATTTGCTGGAGTGAATTCCCTTAAGTTAATGGTTTTTTTTACAGAGAAAAGGATCAACGCCTGCTTCCCCTGAAGCATAGCAATGCTCACAGCTTTAAGCAAGATTTGTGGATGTCCACAGTTTTTGCAATGGGTGTTAGCTTACTGATGTTAGCATCCAGGGAAAAATTATTGTTCAGAAATTAGTTATTGGGGTATTGTTTTATTGTTGCTATACAGATTAATACCACAATAGTATAAATATATTTACATGGCTGTCAGTGGGAAGGACTGTTTTACATTATTTACATGGTGTGAGTGTCAATGAAATAATAAGTAATTAAAAAAAAGGGGGATGTGTCCCAAAGATAAGGAAGAACCTTTTGTTAAGAGTTGTTAGACACAACACATTGAAGTTTAGTTGTTTACAGATTATGAATGTAAATGTAATAACAGTTCACACATTTTGGGGATGAGATCACAGATATACCAATTTTGGTAATTTGGTATATTTGGTAATAAAGTAGGGCCGCAGTCTTTTCCAAATAACTGAACTGTGTGTGTACAAGTATTCTGAAAAGGAGTGACAACTGTTTCAAGCTAAAATGCTTGATTTAAGCTGAAATGCTGCCAAGTCTGTATATTAAAACATCTGTTCTGTCTCTACTTATCCAGTAACAGACATTTAAGAAAAAAAATGTTAAATTTCTCCAGGCTGTTTTTACACAGCAGACTGCCCTTCAAACCACATTTCCTCTAGTTTAATCAAATTTCACGACTCTCTCTCACTCTCTGTTTCTCTCTCACTCTCTGTTTCTGTAGGCCTGCTCTAAGGGGAACATGGTTCTGCACAGCTATGGTATGTTGCTGCCCTGTGGCATCGATAAGTTCCATGGCACTGAGTACGTCTGCTGCCCGTCTACACGCCCCGAGGAGGCCGCACCCCCTGTCTCACCCTCTAAGGAGGTGGATGAAGATGAAGATGAGGATGAAGATAAGGAGATGGAGGACACTGTCATTGAAGATGATGATGAAGTATTAGAGGAGAGGTAATGCAGTGTTAATGCGTATACATATTAACAGCAGTGTATATGTTTTTTTGTTTATTCCATTATGCATTAATATTATTCTGTTTAATGTTTTGGAAGTTTCAGGGTTAATGAAATAATTTACCTTAACCTGTAAATACTATACTATAATATTTTTTAATGATTATTGAAACGAGATTTATTCAAGCAAAATGACATTAGATTCTTAATAAGAATGTTTTTCTAAAAGTAGTTTTTCAATTAATGACAGCAATACAATAGAAAGTTTCTTTTGTAGACTGTATTCGTTTTAACAAACTGTTTAGCTTTATATTAGTAGTCACCATTTTCCAACTATTAGTCAATGCATTTTTTGTAAACACTGCTGTTGTTTGATGGTGGTTACAGCCTCCTTGCAGAAACACCCCCAGACCGCTCATCAGAGAATGATGTATTACTGTGACTGCAAGCTGTCGAATCGTATAACAGTTCAAGTAGTAGTTGAAAAATGTTGTGTGTTTGTGTGTACAAAGTGCGTATGTCTGTGTAAGATGAATTAGGCTGACCATCTGGATAATTTTGATTGCCATGCCTTTGACCTCTGAAAGCTGCTCGCTTCACTGTCATAAATCATAAAGCCTCCAACATGTTCTCCTCCTCTCCGCCTGTTTCCTGTGTTTCTTTTCCTTCTCATCACGCTGTGCTCTTGCATTTCTTTCCAGCTTCTCCCTGTAATTTTTATTTTTCATGTTAATTTGTCCTTTTCGTCTAGACATATACCCATTTGTGCCCATCAACACAAAAACATCTACAGACACCTCTTAAAAATGTACATAAAGGGTGTGTCCATAATGTATACAGCAGTGTGGAAAGATTCAATATGGTCTATGATTGTTTTCAATACACATTCAGTAGTCATCATATATACTGTCTGCACACTTGCAGTTGGAACTGAAACAAATAAAAATACTTGTTTTCTCTTCTTTAGTGAGCCTGCTCCCAACGAGCCACCTACTCAGGAGGACGCAGCTGAAGAAGAGGAAGAGGATGATGGAAATGAGGAAGACTATCAATATGTATATGAAGATGAAGAGGAAGACCGAGACAGTGAGGAGAAGGACATGAAGAAGAAAGAGAAGGCTGCAGTCCCTGAGAGCCAGAGCGAGGACAAAACTCTGCAGGAAGTGGAAGGTTAGCACAATGCTGTTTCCTTTTTTGCCTTTTTTCTAGTTACAGATGCTCATTCCTGGCACTGTTCATCCTGGACGTTTATGGACATTGACTTTTTTTAAAAGTGTAAATCTTATTGTTTGGCATTCTTGTACATCCTATAGAGTGCAACAGTAGGCCTCAGGAAGTTTATAATCCCATTTGTTTTCGCTATAGAGAAATTGATTTTTAACAGTAGCGAAAAAACCTTTCAGACCTACCCTGAACTGAGTGAATAAATGATGGTATATTCTTCTGTAGAAGCCAGTTTGATTTTAACCCGAAATGTTTTTTTAATTTGCTTAATAACTGAATTCTTTATAATGAACTACACTACCCACAATTCACCAAGAGATCCACCAATCAGAAAAGTATCAATGAAACCGTAAATAGTAATTACTCAAGTGAGTAATTGATTGCCACTTACAAGACACAACTACAAGGACACATTGTCTTGTACCTTTATCTTTATATTTTCACATACTTTTGTCCTTTAAACTTTATTGGGGAAAAAATTGATTAATCTTAGTGTTGTTTGGTTCACTTGTGAATGGGTAAAAATGAATGGAAAATGGAGAAAAACAGGTTTAGAACCAAAGGCACTGAAAAAGTAGGCACTCACTGTTGCACTCTATAGCTTAAGGGCATTACTGATTGCTGCCCATGGTGGCTGGAGGCTCTAACTGCGCCTCCCCCTCCTGTGTTAGCTGTATGTTCTCTGGAGGCGGAGACTGGTCCCTGCCGTGCCTCTATGCCTCGCTGGCACTTCGACATGCAACAGAGGAAATGTGTTCGCTTTATTTATGGAGGCTGTGCTGGCAACCGCAACAATTTCGACTCGGAGGAATACTGCATGGCCGTGTGCAAGCGTCTGAGTAAGTCATGGGCCAAGTCATTGAGGACTCCACCCTCTTTCGCCATGCTGTGCTCCTCCCTCTTACTGTTTCTTACAGCACTAACTCTAAACCAAGTTGCCTAAGTGTGAAAAGAGGTGTGGAATTTGAAACAGGCTTACCTGAAGTTATCAAGCACTGTATACATTACCAGATGTTTTGCCTTTTTTATGCATTTTAGAATATACAGCATTCAGCAGGGTGATAATATAGAGTAATACTCTTTGTTCTAATATAATTAAAGGATATGAGTGTGTTTGAATGAGTCATTTTTGAAACTGAAAAAATTATTATAATCGCACACCTGCGATCACACTCTGCGCCTGAAATCGCATACTGTGACAGTACGTACTTTCAGGCATACTATTCCTTACACATACTGATTTTCGCATGCTATATAGTAGGCGATTTCAGCTGCAGAGAAACAGTCTTTGTTAGTGTGGTGTTACATTGCTAGGCAACTGCAGTTGTGTACAGATAACCTAATTAACTTCATTACTAGATTACTAGAATTTTCTGATTATTAATATTATGAAATGAAACTATTTATTGAACTTTGGTGTCTTGTATCATATTGCTGTTTACGTATCGTTTTTCATATTTGTTATATCGCTGATCCATATTGAAGTGGAATCCAGTACTCTACTTTCCTGTGGCAACATAAAATGACTGATTTAACATGATGTTTTTCTCCATGTTATCATCTTAAACACTAAAGACAGCATGTTTCGTTCTTGTCACGCATAGCTGATATCCCCTTTAGTACACTGCCTTATGGGTATCCAAAGGACACCTGAATTTAGCTCATATCTTGATCATAGTGTGCAGTGCTGTGCAGTACATCTTAAGATTAATGCTAAGGAGAGCAATTCTGTCAGAACAAAGCTATTCAGAGGCAAGGATGAAAGGAATGGGAAATGAAGGATTGTCTGATTCTTTTACAATCAGAGGGAATTACAAAACCACCTCCTTCAGAGTTCCAATCTGTGGGAAGTTTATTCTTCACATTGGTCTGTTCTTAGTTTTTCCTTCTTGTTGTCTATTGCTCCTTGTTGTCTATTGCTTCCTTTGACCTGTCTTATCTGTCTGTCCGTTCGTATATGCATTTAAAACTTTTGTCTGTATGGCTCTGTTTTAAAACCTAGTGAGCTCCCTAGCACTCTGCTATCTACCTAGACAGTTACCTTCTAAGGTAGCATCATAATCATCATGAACTTTAGTCACTAAGTGACTAAATTCGTGAGCAGCAGCTTGATCACCACTCACAGAATAGCACTCATCACCAGAACTGATTCTTACAGTTACAGTATCCTCATTTTAGCATGACTTTAAGACCAAACAGAAGTTTTTCCTTTGCCAACTGGTTGCATTGACAGTGGACTGAACAAATGGGCATTAACTTACATGCCTTTCACCAAATCATTTAGAATATTAGGTCATCTAATTAATATTCAGGACTCAGGAGCCAAGCTAATCCACAAAACATACACGCAGCAGAGCAGGGGCATGCCTATAATGCTTAAAATTGTTTCTTAGGTAGGCAGCTCACTAGGTTTTGGTTAAGCCTGCTTTATCTGTTTATAAACTCTCTCTGATTTCCTCTCCTTAGCGGTACCACCCACCCCTCAGCCCACCGATGACGTGGACGTGTACTTCGAGACCCCAGCTGACGATAAGGAGCACAGCCGCTTCCAGAAAGCCAAAGAGCAACTGGAGATCAGGCACCGCAACCGCATGGAGAGGGTGAGAGATGTAACATTTTGCATGTGGCTGGTTTGAATGTACAATTAATATAAAATCAAAGTTGACCCTTTTTTTTATACAGTTGTCTCATAGTGCAAGTTTCATCAGTGCATGTTTTTCTGAAGTAAAACATGTTTGTAATTATCATAAAAATACAATAACTTGCTCGGCCTTTGAAATTTTCTTCCAACAAAAACAATTGTTCTTCAACAAATCGTCATGCCCTCCTATTTCATACGTTTTATACTTTATCACTTTTTGCATTGGCAAAACTATTAAAAGTAGGAGGCTGGTGATTGACGAGGTGATTATACAAGGAGATGGAAGTCACATGGGTTTTTGAGTAGCATATCTCTGTGAAGTCTAGTGCAGACTTCACAAAAGGGTGCTTTGTAGTGCATTAGGGATGCACCCTTTTGAAGTGTTGACTGATAAATGAAAAGTCCTGTAGACTTTACAGACATGCTCAGAAATACCACATCAAGTAACCATTCAAATTACGTTCATTTGTATGCTCCATCTTCTCACTCATGTTACTCGGATTTGTTTTGCTCTTTCCAGGTGAGAAAGGAATGGGAGGAGGCAGAAAGTCAGGCCAGAAACCTGCCCAAAGCCGAGAGACAGACACTGATTCAGGTAACCTTCACACCCACGCCTGATGCTTTGTCAGGATGTGACTGTTTATTCATAGGATTTGTATTGTAAGTGTGGCTTGCTAAGGCAGGAGTCATTATTACTCATGCTCATATTTCAATCCCCTCAAACTTAGTTTTATCCACTGACACGTAACTTGATTCCACTGATTGTTCTACAGACATGAATGATAGTTAAACTATGCAGTTTTAGGACAGACATGTTACTACTGGTAAAAGCAACTGGATACTTTTCTTATTGCAGAAGAACAGCAGATGATAATCCCAAAAATAACTTAGACTCACATTGGATGTGAATTCCGAACCAGAATATTATAGACAGGGAAAGCCTGTTTGGCTTGAACCGGTGACCACCTTAGCAAATACCCTGTCAACCATATCCACCTCCCCCAAAACATGGTACAGTTGAACAAGCACCACTCACATTTTATTCAGAAAATGTGAAAGTCCTTTTCTCTGCAGCACTTCCAGGCTATGGTGGAGTCTCTGGAGGAGGAGGCAGCCAGCGAGAAACAGCAGCTGGTGGAGACCCACCTCGCCCGGGTGGAGGCCATGCTGAACGACCGGCGCCGTCTGACCCTGGAGAACTACCTGGCTGCCCTGCAGGCTGACCCACCAAGGGTGAGATGTCAATGTATACATGTACAATCCCCAGTGTTTGCTTTCGGAGGGTGCCAGATCCCTCCCAGTATACAAACCTTTTACATGATCCTGAGTGATCGTATTTTCTCTTCCAGTGTTTCTCCTGTTTTGTTACAAAGTCATGTGCAGAAAAAAATTATTTATTTGGCAGCGTTTTCAACCCTTTCAGCACCATTTCAACCCCTTCAGCGTTTTTACGGTGAAATTTGCTTTTATATAAAAACACTCTGAAAGGGTTGAAATGGTGCTACACAACTGAACTGCATAGTACTGACCAAATACCTCCTAGGCCCACTTTGCAGCTTAGAACAAACCAATTTAGGCAGCATGAACCATAGAACCTGCCACTTAATTGCCACTTAATTCTCTACTTCAAAATGTTGGGGAAATCAGCCATTTCAAACTGGGTAGGCACTTAAATTAATGCAGAAATGCTTTAAATTTAAATATTAAAAAAACTGAAAGACTGAAGCAAAAGAGTAAAAAGCACAAATTAAAATAAGAAACTTTTTGAACATATTTGCATTAGATAACCTTAATTCTAAATTCTGTGCACTCCTGCCCTCAATCTTTTACCTAACAAATACAAAGCCAGGTTTTTCCTTACGGGGCCTTAAAAACTGATTCTACATGACAAAACTGACAGATTGGTCTATTATTCACTGATGTGTAGGATTTAAAGCCCTTAATTCCACATTTGTAGCCTTATAACTACTCATATCTCGTGAACAAAAAAGATAATTGTCAATTATAGTAAGTGACTTTTTACATTTGAATGACCGTGTATTAAACTACGGTACCACAAAAAAAACCCTGTATGACTGATTAAAGAAAAGAGCTTTCCTCTAAGAATCCCTGATCTCATCTAATGACCAGATTACACTTCTCATACTTCAGTCTCTGATGGGCGATAGTTCCTCACTGCTGCAGTGTGATTTAATGATCTGGGATTACCTGTGCTCTTTTATCCTGCTAAACGCTCATAACAGGGATGGCTGCTTCAGTTACTTAAGATAATAATTTGAATTAGGCACCTATGTAATGTTTTATTCATTCATTCACTTACTCGAAGCCAGCCAGAGCCGAGTTAGCATAAGCAGGTCTGTTTTCTGCATTTCTTATATAATAATTTAGTTATGTTCGTTATCCTGCGAATCTTGCATGTTTTTGATCTTCGCACTGATTTATGGATCAGGCAGTCTGTAGGGAAATGTCCACCTGACTGGCCCTGCCTTTTGTTTTCACACCTTTGTGGTCAATTTATCTCCTCTCTCGGCAGCCTCACCGTATCCTGCAGGCTCTGAAGAGGTACGTACGTGCAGAGAATAAGGATCGTCAACACACCATTCGCCACTATCAGCATGTTCTGGCTGTGGACCCCGAGAAAGCCGCCCAGATGAAATCTCAGGTTAGTGCAGCACCATCTGCATCTTTTCCTTTTTTTTCTCACCTTGAAGGCCATATTTGCCAATCTGCTACTGCTTTTTAAACTTTTCTGTGAATATAATCACAGAATTTCTGTTTTTTTGAAAGGACAGCGATTGATATACAATGTTAGAAACATCTTCAAATCACATTTAAAGCTGCAGATACTAGTGTCACAAACGAATATGCAAAAATATGGTTGGTTTTCCAAACATTCCTGTTGTCTTCCAATGGCTGGACAAACAGATGACGCTCAAACTCACGGCATTGGTTGAGCTAATGTTAATATGTAGGGTTGATCGGCATGCTTAAACAGCAATGTTCTTATTGCATTACAGTGTTTACATTTTTTTTGTATAATTATGTCTTATGAGAGCATGTCTCAGTATAATAACCTCTTAAAATAGCCATGCATATTAAGGCTGAGATTGAAAGTATTTAAATGTTGACAATTGCACATCTTATCTGGTGCATCAAAAATCACAACCTATTTTTTTTTAATTGAATATCCTGTTTCACTTGAAAATAGCACATTAGAAATCTAAAATCATTATTTGTGAAATTCCATTTGGTGGTCTAGAAACGACACATATGGATTTGTTTTTTGAGCGTGAATGCGTGTGGTCTCGAAGTTGAGAGGATTGTATGAGGTTTGCATGACTGGGTTCTCTTGTTTGAACCTCATGTGAGAGATTAGCGCTTCGCAGCTATTTTGTAACCCCAAGCGTAGCGTTCTGATTGGCTGTAACATAGAATCTGAGCCAATGGGGTGGCATTGTAATTTGCATTACAGACTGATCGCTGTCAGCTCTGACGTTTGCTCAGAACGTGGCACAGGCTGAGAGGTTTGCATAGATCTGAGAACCATGAGAACCAAATACATTCAGTGCAGTTTGTTATGTGTTTGTTTACTGATGAATGGCAGTTCCTGTTTATTTTAGGTTTAATTAGAGACATACTTCCTGGCCTCCACTTCAGAGGTGTTTTATGAGGTAAAGCAATAGTTCACCCAAAAATAAAGCCAGGTTTAAATATGTGGCAGATGTAATTTGAGAGCCATGTCAGTAGAGAAGATGCATGGACAATTAAAATGTCGGTCTGTTCCTCAAACAAAGCTATTGTATGGCTTGAGAAGACATGTAACACACAAGGCACCTTGTCTTGTAATGGTGCTTTTTGACAGCCTCTGGTAAGTTTCTTGTTTGTCATATGATTTTGTTGATCGACATGAGGGTTAGTAAATGGCCATTAAACTGTCCCTTTAAAAACAGAAGTCTCATGTAGGTTTATATGAGTGCTTAAAATAAAATAAAAAATAGCAGTTCCATAGATCACTTGTGAGGCTATGCTTTGTATAACCCTGTGTGTTTGAGAAATGGGAGTGCAACCCCCCTCAACTCTGAAGTCTGATTATGATTGGCAGGCCAACATAAACTTCCTTTCTTCCTAAACCAACAGTGTGAAAGCTAAATACAGCGTGCAGGATGTTTTTAGGGCCAGACGTGCACTTGAAGGGTCTGCAAGAAAATGTCAAACCATTTCCCTCTATATTTTTGCTTTCAGTTTTGACAGGCCCTTTATTGCCATCTGTTGCTGGTATTTAAGCATTGCACACAAATGTGGCAATAACAAAGAAACAGGCGTGGTTGTATGCACACAGTCTCACAAATATACAATCACTCAAAACATTTTCCACACAATTAGTAACCCTGTTGTCTGTTCTACTTTTCCAAGTTTATGTTAATCCTTCCAAAACTAAGGTGTACCCTTTAACAGACTTGTTTCATCATGCAGAACTGAGGCTTTTTCTAAACGTCTGTTTGCGTAAGTGGAGCTGTTTTAAAGTGAGTGTCTGGATTTCCTAGGTGATGACCCACCTGCGGGTGATTGAGGAGAGAATGAACCAGAGCCTGTCTCTGCTCTACAAGGTGCCCTTCGTCACGGAGGGGATCGAGGATGAGATCGGTAAGTGTGGAGGTCTGAATCAGGGTGGAGCTATATCTCTAAATCACAAATAGCTGTCGGAGAGGAGTGTTTTTGGGCAGAGAGCGGGAAGAGAAAGGAGATGCTCTTGAATGACATGAAGTCAGGTTACTGTTAGAACAGATGATTTTTAGGTGGATATTTTTCTATTGTTTTATATCTATGTATTGTTTCAGTGAAGTTATGATATTAATAATCATTGTTTGAAATTCCAGCTATGTAAACGAATGTGATTTATATTTAATCATATTTACTGAGTTAAGCAACTGATGTTATGCACCATGTTGGAAAAATACTTCATACTAATTAATTCTCTTATTTAAAAAAAAATGCATTACCAATAATAAAAATGAATAAAAAGCGTTCTGGAAGTGCAGTCCCAGTTAGTTAATTCTTTAATGAAAATAAAAAAAGCGTAATTAATAATATATGTTGTCACAAAACTGACTCGAGATCCATGAAGTTCCTCTTTTCCATGAATTTCTTTTAATTGCAATTCAGTATATTCTTTTTCATGTCATTCCAATTCATTCACACACTCAAGTTGAAAGTTCTTTTCATCTCTCAGCTTAAAAACGTCCCAATGCAATTAAAGTCATTTAGAGAGCTGCACAGCATTTGTTGTGCTTTCCTTTTCATTTTCAGTATAGACATTCAAGCTGTTCCATAAGATGCCCCTCTGCACTAATGTGTTTTAGTTTTCTTTTCATTCTTTTTTGTTTGTTTTATGAGAGGAGCTGTGAAATTATCTGTGGTGTTGTATAGACAAGTCCTCAGTGTGGAGTTTGACAGAACTGGGTCAGGCCTTCTCCTAATGTGTGTGGAGATGTCGTTTTTAAAACTTGCTCCGTGCTGATTGTTATTGAGTGGTTGGAGAAGCATGAATTTAGAAATGGTCACTCTGGCTTTATAGCAGTGGTTGTCAAACCTTTTCAGCAGGAGGCCCCGTTGTTTAAGGTGAATGCTTTTGTGGCCCCCCCAAAAGAAATCTCATGACAAAAACATTGTCAAATTTACGATTTTACTTTAAAAATTTTGGATTATACCAAAAACAAATGACTGTTTACAATGCCGGAACATCAATTATCTTTGTTAGGCTTATTTCTCTGATGTTGAATAATAAAAATGTGTATAATAAAAATATTTTATTATTATTTTTAAATATTTCTATTTTTTTAAATGCATAATATTTTACAAAGGACAGTCCTGATTGCATACAGGTAAAGGTTTTAAAATAATTTTCTAAACTAGAAATTTCTGTGTGGCCCCCCTAGCGCCACCTGGTGGCCCTCAGTTTGAGAACCACTACTTTATAGTCATGCAGTATGAACCAAAGCAATGGAATTGTTGTTGTTATTGGCTGTTTTGTGTCTCATTTCAGGGTTTTTATAATAGAATATTTTATTTTTAATAGATCCTGTCTTCCATCTCTTCCCTTCTGTTTTTAACAGTGCCTCGTTTTCTCTCTCTCTCTCCCGCTCTCTCTCTCTCAATTTAGATGAAGTTCTCCAGTTAGTTTATCAGGATCAAAAGGCAGACATGGACCAGTTCCTGTCCTCCATTTCTGAATCTCAGCCTGATGTCACTGTGTCCTCTGAGGAGAGCGTGGAGGTTCCTGCCTTTGAAGGAAAGCCATTCCAAGTCAACTCTCTTGGCTACCACCCTGAACCAGAGGGTACGTTTCTGGTCTAAATTTATCCACTGAAGTTTTTAAGGTCGCCCCACAGTTCACCACATTCTTTCAATATAGCCCCATTGCTGAAACAGGTTTATGACAATGCTGCGCCAGATTATATTCCCCCTATAATCCAGCAGGCCAGATGTGCCCCGATGGAGAAAGATGCCCCAGTTTGTGACTGACAGGCTGTTAGAGACCTAACCCCAGACCTAATCCAGATCTCTTGTAGATATATGCAGGAATATTGAAGTAGAAGTAGATTGAAGTATTTTTCAGCCAACAGTTCCACATTCACACATCATGACCGTTTCTTTGTCTGACCCTTGTTTAAAGAGTGTTTGTAGCCAGTCTAGTACTACTAGATCTGCAGTACTGGAGTACTAGGTCTGCCTGTAGCCACTCTCTCTTTCTTCCACTTTCTCTCTCTTTCTCTCTCTCTCTTTTTCTCTCTCATTCTTTCTGTTTCTATGACCAGCAGGTGTAACGTTTCTAAGTGTCCAATAAAGCCCCAAAGTCTAAAATGTTGCTCTTGAGCCTTGGGTTTCCTTTCTAAGGCTGCCTGAATCCCCATCGGTATCGCCTTAAACAGCACGCCATTTGAAGTTCAGCTAAAACTATGAAGCCCGGGGCTCCAGCACATTGCTGCAGCCAAGCTCTTTGAAAATCTCTCTTTCTAAAACCAGTCCTGCTCATTTACTCATTCTGTCCTGCCTGGGCCTGCCAGCCTTGTAGAAAAGTACAAAATGTGCGAAATTAAAGCACATAACATACTAAAAAGAGCAAAGTAATAAACACATCAGAGCCCAGGAGGGCTTTCATTCAGGGCCAGTCCAGAAACACATCCTGATTTTTTTTTTTAAATCCCTTGTTTTTTATTTGTTTTTCTTTATCACGCTGTTCTGCGGGATTCTCCTCTCTGTCTGTAGACACAGCTTGATAATCCTGACTATTCTCTTTTACTCACCTGAGTTTTTCTCTGTTTTTCTGTTTCAATATTTTCTTGTTTTGTCTTTTGCTTGTACGCAATGCCTAGGCGATCTCTCTGAACCCCCTCGTGCCTTCAAGAAAGGTGGGTCTCTGCTGCTTAACCTCTTTTCTCTTTTGTTCACCTCAGCTTCACAAGTGTTGTTTGCTTCTTGCTTTTTTGTGTTTTTTTGGTTCTTGCACGTAGGGCTGGGAATCAACACAATTTGACATTTGACTGCAATACGCTCCAGAAAAATGTTATTTTTATGCTTACATATTCTAAATATTTTTGCCATTGCACACCACACAGAGAGACTGCTTATCTCCAAAGTGGTAATGAAGAGCAAAACTCCTTCACTCCAAATAAACAGAATGTTAAGATAGTAGAGGTATATGATGCTTTCTAGCTTTCCTGTAGCTCAGTGGTTAGAGCATGGTGTTAACCACAGCAAGGTTGTGGGTTCGATCCCAGGGATTGCACATACTCAGAATCAATGTATAGTATAATGCAATGTTAGTCGCTTTGGATAAAAGCATCTGCCAAATGCATAAATGTAAATGTAATGCAGACATCAAAAAGTAAAGTATTAAGTAATATGTAAAAAAATCAAATATCAAATCTAGTAGCATTTGGTAATATTTTTCTAATTTACTGATTACCTTGATGAACATTACAGACCTATTTATATGACGTCCATCCCTCCCACAGTTGTGACTTATGGCAAATAAGGAAAATTTACTCATCGAGAGATCAGGGCCATTGTCTGGGGGGTTCAACTGGGAACATTGTCTTGAGAAAGCTTAATGAGGTCCTCTATAATATGGCCTAATCATTGTGCCCAGGGGTGGGGGAGCCTAATCCATTTTGGGCCTTGAGCTACAGAGAGAAGTGTAGTACAGGGCTGCCTAGTGAAGTTACCGTTTATTTTTAATGCAAAAGTGAAAGAGTCAAACGCAGTCTCGGACTCACCCACTTAAAATAGGCATAGATTAAAATAATACTAGCAAATAATACAGCAGTCTATTTTTATATTTTTATCTAATATCATTTGTATAAAATTTTTACCCAGTCCTACTAGCATAGGCCTACATCTGTTATCATCTGTTATCATAATTTACTGCTTTACATTTTCTAACCTCGCATTTCCACCATTGTGTTTTTGCGCTGTTTTATGTCTCTGTCAGGCCATCTTGTTCTTTTTTTCTCACTCACTCACTCCCTCATATGAAAAGACCAAACATCCCGTCCCACACTGTCTGCCTGGAAAAGCTTTGCTTAATGAAAAGTCCAGGCAGCTTGTTAAGCTAATTAGATGTTTAGATCGCCAAATGAGTCCTGTGTAAATGTGCTGTGCAGTAAAGCAGTTAAGCCTGCCTTGCTACCTGCTTGTGTCAGAAAGACAAATAACCTGCTAGCGTAGCTGCATTCAGTCTCGGTTTCCTGTCAACAGCTCCTTAGGGTTCATTTGTCTACAAGGTTTTCGTTAATTATTGGGCCTCCTCTCATTGCTCTTCTGTTATCTGGCACTCATCACAATAGGAGCTCGTTGATTTTAGCCATTCTGTTGCAGGAGTGCTGTTTAAACTGACCCTATGCAATTTTTTACTTGTTTGAACATCAACCTGTTTACTGTTTAACCTTGTGGTCCCAACCTATATGACTGGAACTAAGACATTGTTAAGGAGAGGTCTGCTATCACATTTCTGATCCATAAGACTTTTCGACTGGCGGAAGATAGAATTGGCGAAATCAAACTTACAAAACCACCCAGATACCATTAAGGTAGCAAGTTTTGCTTTTCAAGCACTACTCATAATTTCTTTGGCGGATATAAATATCTAGTTTTATTGTCATTCCACTTGTAGTTTTTTTACGTTGACTTGTGTCTTTCCTTAATGTTGGCGGTACATACCAGTGCCAGTGTTAGTGCGACTGGGGCTGTGTGTAAATGTTGCGTGCTTGTGTATTGTTAGCCAGTGGATCAGTCGTGCATTAAACTGTAAGCCCTTCTCACCAGACCTTGTGACTGCAGCTGAACAAAGTTAATCTTTTAGTGGTGGTGACCTGCTGCTTTGACAGTTAAACAAAGAGTGTGGTGGCGGGCATTCTGCTATGAGCTAACAAGATTTCACCAATGTGGTATTATGAAACTTGGGTTCGTCTTAGCCAGGTGTATTAAGATAAAATTTACAAAGGTTTTTATTAAACAAATTATAAAATAAATACTATTGAAATGACTATCTGGCTGACATCACATAGTTGAAAATAATGTTAACCAAAAGTTAAATAGATAATGCATATTTGTTAACACATCAGTGCTTGTTAGTGTAATAATTGTATTAATTTTAGCATAAAAATATAAACTACTGCAAATTTGCATTCCGATCTGCCTTTATCCTGGTATGCTTTGACACTTTTCACAATATAATCAATCCCCATGGACTAAATGGACCAACATTGTTTTCACCTTGAATATCTTGAAATCTCATTATGGAAGTAAAATGGGTTACAAACAACATTTCTTTAAGTGTTTTAAATCATTTGAACGTGTAGGTTGATGTATTTATAGAGCTGTCATTGGAAACAAGTGCTCACAGGATGTCTCAAAGCTCTAATACTACCAGGAATAAGACCTTCTGACCACAGTAGATCACACCTATTTACTCTGAGCCAAATGTTTCCACCGAGCTTGTCCAGGCTGGTCCAAGAGATGTGTTGAGTGGCGTCCATGTTTAAGTTTCTTACACATTAATACGATGATTAATGAGCGAGTTTCTTCAGTCAGTTTAGCTCCTGACTGACTGTACTATAAAGAAATAAAATGGCAGGGCATGATTTGACTCTTTGAGGTTATTGTGTTGATGGCAGCTACTTTTGATGACTGAAATATGATGGGACATTTGTAAGCATTTGTCTCTGATTGGCTGTTGTCTTTGCAGGCTCTGGCATGAACAGCCTTGACGGTCTGATCGGAGCAGAGGAAAAAATCATCAACAGCAAGAGCAACAGCAAGATCAACGAGAACGTGGTGAGACCACCGGCCTGCCGTTCACACCACACAACCCTTTATTGTTCAATAATAAATGCTCATAAACTCAAATAATGCAAATACACAGCTAACAGCATTACACACAATGCAGGCTTTTCTAGGTCAAAGTGCTAATAATAAAATATAAATATGTCATCATAAAAAACTATTATACTTAAATGATAAAATAGTCATCTGCTCTTAGTCTCCAAGACTTTAATTATTGATGTTGCTACTTACAGACTTATTCAGACTGTATGATATGTATACTTTGCGTGTGTATGTGTACTAAATTAAATTAAATACTACATGGTATTGATAGAATGTTCCAGTTTTTGTATGAAGTGGTCTTACAGTTTGCCTTTCTTGCATGTATTTGTATAATAGGGCCAATAATAACAATTCATAACACAATAATGAAATTAAATATAGAGAATATGGTTATCGTTGCCACACTTTCTCATAGTAATAGTCTCAATAATACAGTACAAAATAGTTCTCAGCATGTTTTAACATTAAACCAAAATAAAGAATGTGGCATGCAGTTAGAGGAAATGAAAATTAGTCAGTCGTATTGTATGTATAGTATTGTTTATACTTTTCTATTTAAACATTTGTAAAAAAACGCATATTTGTATTATAAATGTAGCAACATTTATATTGTAAAGGCAGCATCATGTAATTGAATCTCGTGCACAGTCGATGCAAAACAAGTTTTAACAATGTTCTTTTGCTGCCTTGCAAACACTGGTATTTCATTCTGAAAATGCGAATCTAGTTTAATTTAGTCTTATCTCATTCATATCCCAGCATTCATTGCATGCCACATTCACACATTTCCCAGTCATCCCTTAAACCACAGAGATCTAGTGAGGTTCTGAAGAGCTGAGCTGGATTCTTGTAACGCATGATCTCTCTTTATGAATGCGTGCCATAGGTTCTGCTTGGGCTGTTTGTGTTTCAGCATGCCATCTCTCTATCACAGATGAGCTATCAGAGATTCATTTTTTAAAAATTAAAACAAATTATATATCTCAAATCTAAATTAATTGAATCAAATATTCTCTGATAGCCGCTGGCTTAATCATTTTTTAAATATACGTTTAGGGAATTAAAGAGCAAGTATTTTGATTGACAGCTGTTTTTCCTGCAAAAAATGCAAACGTCTGTTATTTAATAAAAGCAGTAACTGTATCATTTTAAGATGATTTGATATCTGCTGCAGTAAATGCACAGTAAACGCACAAAAATGCTTCCGTACCACATAAACATGCACTTCACTTACACTTCACACTTACACCTCACATTACAGCTTCAAAGGAAGTAATTGAGACTGCCCTGTCTGTGTTGACAGGTAATTGATGAAACTCTGGATGTTAAGGAAGTGATTTTGAATGGTGTTGATCCCCAGGTAAGTACATCACCCTCCAGTGGCCAATTCATGGTACTGTCAGCTGCTGCAGTCTCTGTTAGGATAGTGGAGGATTGCTGCTTCTAGGCTGCTTCTGTTTTACCTGTTAGCAAATGAAAGTATGGCATAAATTTCGACTTTTATTGTTTGCCAATAAGTTTCCACAGCATGTGTGCATGTTTATAAAGTCAATGCATGAGCATGTCCGATGGATACTGTTCATCGTTCATTATCATTATCAGGCTATAGGCTCCACACAAATGGATCTGAGCCCTAAACATTTGTGTGTTAAAATGGCCAGTCAGACCCCTCATTAGTCCATTTAGTACCTGGTAAAGCAGATCAATCAAACACATTCATTTACTGTAATTTACGAGCTCAGTTTCATTCTTAAAGGCACATAGTTCACCCAACAACGGAAGTCTGTTATGATTTCTTCACCCTCAATTTTTCTAAAGACTGACTGACTTTCTTGGAGCACAAAAGGAGAAATGTTGAAAATTTGAATTTTTTCCTGTTGTGATCCATATAGGTTTGAAATGACTTGAGGGTAAGTATATAATGACAGAAGTTCACTCCTGTACCTTTTATCTGTCAGAAAACACACTGCATTCATCATATAGACTAACTTGAAAAATGGAAGACTTTGAAAACCACACAGGCTTGCTTTTTGTGGCAAACATTTCTTCTGTTTATGCCTCTTTCAAGATCTTCTGTGGAATGTCTGTGTGGTCAAGTGTTCAAAAGGATTGGGATAAAAAACTGTAGTGTGTGGTGGAATTTTAGAGAATACTCTGGAAATATCTCACCATCGATTTCATATTTGTCCTTTGCAGTTAATTTATTGGTTCGCTTCCAGTACCAATTACAGCACATTATGTAGCCAAGGCAACTATTGTTGCCTCACTGTACAAAAGTTACAGTATTCACCCCGTCTCAGCAGTGCTAGCAGCAGTCAATACTGAAAGCTCTGTGCCATCTGGCTGTTAATCATGTTTGACATAATTGTTTGTGATTTGTAGTGTAAATATGCTTGTGTTTATCTTTCCCTCGCAGTTCAGCCGTGGATCAGAGCAGGAAACGTTCCGCCCCCTGGTGGATGACTTCAGCTTCGGAAGCGGTGCTCTGATTGGCTTACTGGTGATTACGGTGGCCATAGCGACAGTGATTGTGATCAGTCTTGTGCTGCTGCGGAAGAGGCAGTATGGCACCATCAGTCACGGCATTGTGGAGGTAAGGCAACGGTCACGCCTGCCATTTAATCATTCCCTCTCGTTGTTTTCAATACAGCCTTGAAGATAAGTGAGAGAAGGCTAGACAACTACTTTCTTAATCTCTATCAAGGATGATATGAGGTTTTTGTTGAGGACACTGAAGGGCAAGCATGCAGGTTTAAAGAAAAGTTTAGTTCTTTTAGATCCAGGCATTCCATAAATCAAGATTCATACAAATGGCTATCTACACACTGCAGTTACATAAAGGTGTCACACCACTTGGTAATCGAGTTCCGTGCAGAGTTCAGTTATTAACAGCAATGACAGCTGCACCTCCATTTGAATTCAAGCCTGCAAAACTTGTATTCATTTTCATCTGTATTTGATATTGGAGGAGTGGCCTGGCTGGGAGTGTGTGTACTGTGATGTCTTGTGAACTATTGTGAACTTTATATGTTGTTTTCATCAACTCATTATTTGCTGTTGGTTTTTTACTTTTTAGGCAAAACATATTTAAACTGTGTAGTAAATAATTATTTGGATACTTTAGCCATACCTAAAAATATAAAGTTTCACTTTGACTTCACTTGACTGGGAACTAACTAACTTTTCACCCACTATTATAAGCATTAAAAGCTCTGTAGATGCATCTTTTTAGAAGTACTGACTGTTTAAATCTTCCGTCTTTTGGACAGGTTGACCCCATGCTGTCTCCAGAAGAGCGCCACCTTAGCAAGATGCAGAACCACGGCTATGAGAACCCCACCTACAAATATCTGGAGCAGATGCAAATTTAGCCATCACAGGTTCTGTGAAGCTAAAGGGGTGAACATACTACTGACCAATTATAAAACTGCTCTCTTCAAATCATTTCATGCATTTGAAATGCATATTCTGGTTCATTTAAGAAAACAAAAAACAATGGTTTAATCACGCTACTACTACTAATACTGCTACTGTTGTACCACAGAGCCAGTTTTGGGCTCTTGCAACTTCTTTTTTTTCTGTAAAAGACATTTTATTTAAGGTTTTGCATCAGGACAATGTGATTCTGAAAGTTAGCCTGGAATTGATTTTACATACGTATAATTGTTATATGTAATTGTTTTTAGATGTTAATTTCTTTTTAATTAAGTTTTAAGTCTATAGTGGTACAGTAAAGCCAAAACAATCAATTTAATGACACAGCAAATTTATCTACACTATCGCTGGCCGTAAGATGTACTTTTTCCCAATAGATTGCTTGTATATGAAGGTTATTTGTAAGAATTTAAATGTATAGTAAATCAGTAAGTATGAAAACAGAATCATTACTTCATTTACTTTGTAATTATTAAAAACACGTGATATACGTAAATAGAAAAAATAGATGGTAAATTTATTCATAGTCATTTTTTCCTTTAGAGCTTAAATCTTGGCTGGGTTACAAGCTTCAATTTTAAGAATAAAGGACTGATATTTCTGGTCCATTTGATAGCATCAACTGTGTAGGACGAGATGAATGATTCACACAGAATGGCTTGACAATCGCCAGATCTTGAGGCTGATTGTGGATATAGAGATGCTCTCATGGTTTCCTGAATGAACAGTTATTGTACATTATCACATAATTTGTTTTTATCTTTTGGTTATGGTGTCATATACTTGGACCAATAACGTGGTGTGGCCCCTGCAGATGGTCATTGTTGATTGGTTTGAAGCAGTGAGGGCCAGAAGTTAGGGGCCCCCAGTCCTCCATATTAATCACTCACTCTAATTCTACTCAATGAATGTCTTTCTCCTGCTGTTACGTACACACACTCTTTTTATAACAGTAAATTTGACCCAATAAAGTGTTTGCATTCAGCTTGGCTCAATTTATCATAATCAGCATTTTCATGTCATGGCTGCATAAGAACTGCCATGGGGAGTTTTATTATGTGGCAATATTTTGCACACATTGTTTAAATCAAAGAGAGTATAGAAAATTAAAGGAGACTCCTGTAATTATTATAATAGGATATGTATAGTTTATTATATCAGTCCCACAAGGACAGACCCTTGCATTTTATGAGTTAAGCAAAAACAAACATTAGCCAGCTGGGGGCCAAAGCAGGTAAAAGCAAATGTCTGCTAATAGGAAGGCAAAGAAAAATGTATCTTTTTCTTCTCTCCTTAGCAATGTCTTTGTATGGCTGTATAGTTGATGTTGCAATCATTGGCTTTAATCAAGGACAACCTGTAGTGTGCATTGTTCTTATATGAGATGTTATGATATATTTTTAAGTTTGTTCTCTTTTCCCCTCTTCCTGTGACAGTATTTCTGTATGTGACTTTCACTATGCACCTTTATGGCTCCAGTTTTGGACCTTGTCATTGCCTGCTTGTGGAAATGGTTGTGGGGCAATTAATAAAAGATTCAAATATTTAAACGAAAATAAGATGAATCCGGTGGAAAATGGCTTCATGGTTACAGGTGGAAAACACATCAATAAATTCACTACTTCCATGAATGTGTCACTCTGTCCTCTTCTGTTTCTCTTTAAAAGTCTGAGATAAAAATATACTAATGTCTTTGAAATTAAGACCAGCAACTACGTTAGGCTGTTCTTGGTTTACAGACAAAAATAACTGGGTTGATGTTGGACCAAATTGTTTAAATGAAATCTGGGAAATAATAATTTAACTGATATATGTACGCATTACATGATACATATACAACTAGACTTTTTGCGAGAATTTTTCTTTTCCAGAAACATTTTTAAAAGTTAACTTCTGTATTGGCATAGACATTGAAAGTCTTGTTATTTACTTGAGTAAAAGCACACTTTTCATAAACGAACTTGGCGGTAAACAGCCTATTGCAAGTTTTTTAAGCTGCAATTCTTGAAACAGATCAAATGTAGCGTACTCGAAAAGCTAACAATAGTTTAACCAGCAAATTAATAATAAAACTGCGTACATGCGTAACATTTTAAACATGAGACAACTTGCCACGACCTGATATTTGTAAAAAGCCTTTATCCAAAACAGTTTTGGTTAAAATGTATCATTTAATTGACCACTCCCTGCGTCGGTTCTTGGTTTTATTGTGTTAATTTATTTATATAAGAGCCATAGTTACAATATGTTAGTTTGTGATATAGATAAAAGAAAGATGAGTTTGTTCGTATGTTAAAAGTGAGTATTGTCTATTCGTGATGTTTTTAAATGTAATTGGCCGGTCTAGCACGTCCTTTTTTACCAATTGGACGGCATTAAACGCTTCTCTTTTCTCATTGGTTCGAGTAAATGGCGGGGAATTCCCATTGGCTCTGCAAGGATGGTTGAGTACTTTATATCCGCAAAGCACAAATTATACAGAAAATGTAAAACAATCTACACACATCGAAAACAACACCGAATTAAATAAACACGACAAATATGCTCATCCAGTCCATAACTATTAAAAATACCACCGATATATAATAATGCGCAAATCGTCGCCCCGGGCCGCGCGTCTGTTGCTAGGTAAATTATGTTAATATATGCAAGGCAGCCATCTCTGCAGCTACCATTCTGAGGGAAGACCCGTTTCAACCTTTTCCAAAAAATGCTCAAAACTCTCGGGAAATCCACGCCCGAGCCCTAAGCGCGGATTCAGGATCGTCTCTCAGTAAGTGTCCCGTAAAATTCACAGTCCGATTTCGGTCAGGTAGTCGATTAGGTTAAAGATATATTTCGTCGAGTGTCTTCGCTATGCTTTGTTGTTGTCTTAGTCCCACCCAAAATGGAGCCGTGTCGTGTCTTCCTTATTCTGCAGCAGACACACATAGGGCGCACCGGCTGGGCTCAACTATGAGCGGGGAGCCGAGCGGCTCTGTCCTGCTTTTAAACACATCCGTGAATATAATATACTGTAATAAAACGGAGTCCGTGGGCCGTAACCGGTCATGCAGGGTCTCTGCTCTCGCGGCGTTAATGTTGATGGCCTCTAGCGTGGCTTAACGTCTTAAAACACTGGCGTGAACGTGTTTCTTTGCCGCTTTGGGTCGTGTGGTATAGTCCGACTGGAACCGCCAACCTTCGGGCTTGAAACTTGGGGGGGAGAGGCTGAAAAAGACTCTTAACGCTTCGGTCGCGATTGCAGCATTTGTAATCTCCGATTTTGTTTAAGAGCTGGAAGAGGGATGGGTTTATATACGCTTGCGTCTGTTTTTACTCCCTTCGCAGCAGTTGAGGATTTTCTCTGCAGCCGTGTGCCTCTTCTACCCCCGTAGAGCGATTAGACTGACCGCTCCTCCAGTACGCGCCTTTATTTGGGTTAAACACAGTGTACAATAAATCACTTAGAACACACTATTCAAATCTGGTGAAAGGTGGCACGATTGGGCCTTGATCTTTCCGATCCACTGTGCCTATCAGCCAGTCGGGACGAGGCAATACGCGGAATTAAGAGCATTATTTTCTATCCCTTCTATGGGCGAGTCTATCCCCCCAGCACAATTCATAGCTAAAGCACCGGGGTACATTTATGTTGTTATCATGGCAAATTCTTTGCGTTAGAATCATAAATCATTGTGTGTTTGAAGTACATAAGAGTACCACATAAAAACCACAGTACACGAATATGCTGATCATTCAGTACCTCGGGTGTTTTATATCCACATACCCTGGTGCTGTCAGAGAAGGCAGCTGTTCGGTATGGGAAGTTATTCCGTTTCATTTCGTTGATTGATTATACAAGCTTACCACAATCATGGAAAAAAAATAATAAATGTAGGGGAAATTTCCATGTTGAATATAAAGCTAGAAAACGTAATGGCAAGAAATTACTCTTAGATGATTTATTGTTTGTCCAGCACAGATAAATGTAAAAGATTTGGTAGTTTATTGGTAAGAATATGTATAAATTCTGCTTATGACACTGTAATGTTTCATAATTGTGCTTTCATTTAGAATTAGCACCCTAAATATTCTTAATCTAAATTGTATAATAAGCCTTTAAGCATTTGATGTAGTGGGTGTGGGTATTGGCAGAACACTGTCTGGGTCAGGGGTCACCAACACGGTGCCCAGGGGTCACCAACACGGTGCCCACGGGCACCAGATCGTCCCCAAGGACCACATCAGTCGCCCACAGGCCTGTTCTAAAAATAGCACAACTCACTAGTGAGCTGCGTCTAAAATTTAATTTTATTCTGTTGCTATTCTTTTTTAATCACACTTGCATTTATATAGATTTAAAAATGACAATATCTTAAAAATATTTTTATTATACATCAAGTTTAGATAAGTTTAGGTGAGCTCTGACCTACTCTAGTTCAAAGGTCAGTATTGTGCACATGACAAAACTTCAGTGCTTGTGGAGAGTACTGAGTGCTAAATGCAGTTTCTTACCCCAAAAACATGGCAGAAAAAAGAAAGAAAACGTATCACTTTCACAACGAATGGGAGGAGGAGTTCTTTTTTACGACTGTGAAAGAAACCTGCGTGTGTCTTATTTGCGTGGCAACTGTGGCAACAGCAAAGTGATCATCTAATGTAAGTGATCATCTGAAACTGTAACAATTACTGAGATTAATAGAAGTAAAGTGCTAAATATCGATATATGTTTCCCATCTTGTTGTCATTGTTGATAATTATTGTGAGAAATCATTAACGTGATCAGTGTCTTCATAGATGAGTATCATTAATCATTATTAATAATGTATTAACTTTTAATAAATTTGTTATTTCAGAAGAGTGTATGAAACTGGTAGCCCTAAGTATGACTCAGTACCCATGAAGTAGCTCTCAGTTTCAAAAAGGTTGGTGACCCCTGGTCTGGGTAATGTTCTTCTTCTGATGTGACGTCTTCACAGCAGAGATTAGCGTTTATAAGAACATTTGTTTATGCCTCCAGGTGTGCTTGTGGTTGATGACAGGTGGATAGGCGAAAGGGGTGTTTGGGGTCACCTCAGGTTGTTTTCATGGAGGCGAAGCAGGAGTCATCACCTGTGTGGAGTACAGAATCCACCAGTGACGCTGGCAATCCACCCCAGGTACAGGCAAACCTTACCCTTTAGATTAATTAGCTATGTATTTCACACAGCAACAGTGAGTGAATCTGCAAAGGCCATACCTGTGTATTTACTGTTTATCTTATTGTGTTTGATATTTATGTTTGGTGCACATGTTTTCATTAAATGCTCCATCCTTGACATAATATTTTCAAAACCTTCCTATTAAGTATTATTGGTAGTAATATGATCTTTGTCCTGTAAGGTTAAATCTCATGAAGAATGCAAGGAACAAACATAAGATATTTTCATTGTAAAACTATTCTATTATTAGTTAATTAAATTTACTGGAATGCAAAAATACATTTAAGTAGATTTGATAGTACTACAAAAATACAGTATTTCTGTAATACAGTATAGTATTACAGAAATGATAATCTTTTAGGAATCACTAGTTAGTGTAATAAGACTGGGGTCATAAGGTGGTGGGGTTGGTGCAAAATAGTAAAATTAAAAAGTTTGTGTTATTCATTTGGTGTAAAATGTAATCTATATATCTTTTTGTGAGATTCACCTGTTTCTACTTGAGTGTTGAAGTATGTTGGGTGTGCAGGTGCATTTTGAGGCGAGTGCAGTAGCTCAGATTGTGTACAGCGGCGATCAGTCTGACCGGGCTCAGCAGCAGGTTGTTTACTCTGCTGATGGAAGCTCCTACACATCTGTGGAGTCAGCCGAACACACGCTGGTGTACATACATCCTGCCGATGGAACACAGGTGCAGTACACCAGCCAATAAAAACAAAGATAGAAATTTTCCCCAAGCTGAGGCTGAAGCAGAGTTTTCTTCATTATTTTTATTATTATTATAGCTTGAATGGCAAACCATGGACCCAGATCAGTACAAAAATTTCATTCATAATTCCGTAAACATATGGCTCAGACTTACTGCTCTTATTCTGTCCTGTTTAGGCTGTGTTTACAGATCAGCCACAGGTGGCTTACATTCAGCAGGATGGCACAACACAGCAGGTAGTGTGACATTTAGTGAAGATTTGATGAGATTTAATATAGGACTGATTCGTTAATGTAAGACCAACTTGCATTAACAAACTAAACATTACAGAGAAATACCATGGTATTATTATTTTTAAACATTTACCATAGTGTTCTTTAGAATATCCTGTGTAATATAAAAACCCTGCTAACTGAATGTAATTGTTATGCAGTACCATAGTATATATCAAAGTACCATGTTATTACCATCTACTACTGATGTTACCATTCCATATCTTCTGTTTCGCCAGGTGACAGTGTTGCTACCGAGTGGTCAGAACATGAATACTGCCAATCTGCATGTGTTGAGTAACGTGGCTGATGGCCCTCAGGCGATCCTGGAGCCTGTGACCCAGGTGACACTGAATTCCATAATACACCTGCTCACCTGTTATGAGCTGTCATGCATAAAAAACAAAGTGTTAAATAAAAGTATCAACTGTTTTTGCTTTTTTAATAGAGCCAACTTGCTGTGACCAACGCCACTCTTCCCAGCATAGCAGAGGCCTCGTCCAGTCCCCTTGGGGCAACAGATTCCACCGTGGATTCAGAGGATGAGGAAGATGATAATGACAGTGAAGACTCTGAAATGGACCATTGGGAACCCAGGACGCTTCAGCCCTTCACCCCACAGAACCTCTGTGAGTAGATGTTCCACATTCGATAAGAATGTAGAGACAGGAAATCAGTATTATTGCACTTCCTAGGTTAATATGTCAGGTTCTTTTGTTTGTTTGGTGTTGATTTGACCAGGAAAGGTACACGGGTATTGTTTTCTTTCACAGGGTGTGAAGACTGTAATAATGCTAACCCTGGAACATGCCTGAAGCACGGTCCTCTCCATCCCATTCTCAACCGGCCTGTGTTGTCTAAGGCCCGAGCCAGTCTTCCTCTCATTCTGTATATTGACCGCTTCCTGGGCGGAGTCTTTACCAAGAGGCGGATCCCAAAACGTACACAGTTTGGCCCAGTTGAGGGGCCACTAGTGCAACAGAACCAACTGCAGGACACACATATACATCTTAAAGTACGACAAACCAAAAAAATGTTTTTAATGTGCCCTGAATATTTTTTCTAATATGCCACTCAAAGGTCATTCTATAATAAGTGTAATTTGCATCTTCGCATGGGCGTAGGGCATAACAGCATAATGTTAGGTAATCTGGAGTCTCCCTTTGTTTCTCTTGTGTTGGTGCAGCTGTACATGTTAAATTCTGAGAAAGAGGGTGAAAGAACAGAGGACCTTTGGTTTGACCTGTCCGATGAGGAGCGGTGTAACTGGATGATGTTTGTTCGTCCTGCCCAGAACCATCTGGAGCAGAACTTGGTGGCCTATCAGTATGGCTCTGACATTTTTTACACCACCATTAAGAACATTCAGCCCAAACAGGAGCTTAAGGTGGGCAAAATAAAGGATCTTATATCTACCTAGAATATCAGAATATTCAATATATCTTTATATTTATATGTGCTCTGAAAATGTTTAAAGGTTTGCCTTTTGTCATTTAGACAAAACTTCTGTGATCTTTTACTCCAGGTGTGGTATGCTGCATCGTATGCCGAGTACGTCAACCAGAAGGTTCATGATGTCACAGAAGAGGAGAGGAAAGGTGAATTATAATTGTTGTCTGTTTTAAAAACTTTTAAAAGTGTTCTTTTTGTGCTATCAGCAAAGTTTTTATTTTCCCTATTACATTTATGATTTCTTCACATAACTATAGATTTGACAAACTATGTATTATATTTACAAAATATTTCTGTTTTTGTTGTAGTTCTATACTACACTACTACACTGTAAAACTATCTTTCTGTGTCAGTTTTACGAGAGCAGGAGAAGAACTGGCCGTGTTATGAATGTAATAAACGGTTCATGAGCTCAGAGCAGCTTCAGCAGCACTTGAACATGCATGATGACAAGCTCGAACTCATCCAAAGGTCAAAACGCATGTTGATAATCTAGAAGAAAATAAAATAAAAAAAATACTATTATGAGCATTACTAAATATCCCAACATTTTTTTCCAGGCCAAAGGGGCGTGGCCGTGGGCGAGGCAGGAAACGTTTTGGTGCTGCAAGGCGACCAGGGCGTCGCACGAAATTCTTCTGCCCGCAGACACCTGTTGAGAGTGCTAACAAGACACGGGTACAAAATTACCCCCCTTGGTTTTGAAAAATGTATTCAACAGTCATCTTGGCATTACCCGCTGGCAGCTGTTTCCTAGTTACACAAACTATTATTATTTATCTATTTCAATAGCGAAAGACCAAAATCTATTTGAAAAGCTTACATTTCAACTAAGTCAAATCATCAATAAAACCTGATGTCAGTAGTAGATGTTATAAATAGTGTCTTTGGCTAAAATCAGGTATTTTGTTTGTGCCTGCTGTAGGAGCTGTTAGCATCTGTAGATAAACTACCGTATGAGGAGAGGACGGATGGAGCTCTTAATGGACTGAAGGTGGTGGAGATGACAGCTGACGCATTGGAGGCGGAGACAGGGGAGGGGCTTGATACCCCAGCAACTGATACTGAGGCTTTACAAGACGAAGGGGATTCAGGCACCCTCCCTCCAACTTCAGAGGTCCCAGGGTCTGCAAAAGAGGACCTGCCTCAAACAGCCACTGAAGACCCTCACCTCTCTCCACAGGACATGAGACGAGCAAGGAGGATTCGGGTAAAGTTTACCACCATCCCAAACCCCCATATCTCTGCAATGTAGTGTTTAGTAGATTAGAGTTTAACAGTAGCTTGTGGGGGGTGTGTGTTTGTTTTTCTCTTTTGTTGCGTGCTGCACGTTAAGGTGGACTTACAGGTAGGTCTAATGTGGGCCAGAGGGGAGTCAGAGGAGATGTCCTCATTCAGTCAATATAATGAAAGCCAATGACTCCCTACATCCCCATTACATCTGTCTGTATCAGTTCAATCCTGTGTGCCTTGAGCTCCATCATCCAACAGAGTTCAAGAAAAAGCTCGCTCGAAAATGAAAACCCATCATTTACTCACCCTCATGTTGCTCCAAACCGTATGACTTTCTTTCTTCTGTGAAATTTGTCAACTGGAGATCTTCCCCCTCCGCTGTAGCTCTTAATCTCGTTCACACGTTTACCTCGCAGTGGTGTGATCGGTTTTAAAATACACAAGAACCAGTGGAGTTTGGTGTAATCAATGTAAACCTTCCACAACACATCATGATGTGCCATATTTTATTATAAGTGAAAGAGATTTGAATGAATACAGATGTTTTTGTCTGATCCTTGTACAAAGGCCCTTTTGTGGTCCGCAGATAAAAGTAAGTCATGAGCTCCAGTTAAAGCAGTAATTCTGTTTGTACTTGGCATGCAACAATGTCTTGATCACCATCTTTATGACATACAGACCCAAGCAAATATGATATGAGTGATTCTTCACCTGCGACTGCTCTGAATTGCCATCCAGTCATCATTTTTTGTAAAACATGTCCATTCCTCCATGCTTTCTCTTCCCTTACCCAGAATGCAGCTCTCCAGCATCTCTTTATTCGTAAGTCCTTTCGACCCTTTAAATGCCTGCAGTGTGGGAAAGCGTTCCGGGACAAAGACAAGCTGGATCAGCACATGCGGTATCACGGGCGGGACGGCTGCCGTCACATGTGTCATCAGTGCGGTAAGGGCTTTCTGTCGAGCTCCGCTCTTGAAGATCACCTGCAGCTGCACTCTGATCAGCGCTCGTACTCCTGCCTGTTCTGTGCCGAGTCTTACGACAAACTGGACCTGCTCAAAGTGCACGTGGGGGTTCACCTTGTGAATGGCTGCTTCTCCTGCCCCTCCTGCAAGAAAACCTTCACAGACTTCATACAGGTGCAGTATGCTAGCAACTTTAAACCTCCTCGGTTGGAGAAAATGATCTACTGAAGATGAAAAATATTTATGTTTGTGATGTCAACCTTTATGACCGAAGTAATTTGAAATGTACTGTAGCACAAATTGGGTGCAAAGTTGTCGTCATTGCTTAATTATGACTCTTAAATGCAAGAAACCTTGACTAGGTTGTGGAACATCAACTACAGGGGAAAAACAAGTGTAGGGTGTAAATCCTTTACCTCTTGGTATTGTTGTTTTTTGATGACATGTCATTAATAGATTTTGCATCTATGTTGCAGTTAAAGAAACACGTGAGGAGTTTCCACTCAGAGAAGATCTTCCAGTGTACAGAGTGTGATAAGGCTTTCTGCAGACCTGATAAACTACGCCTCCACATGCTCCGCCATTCCGACCGCAAAGACTTTCTCTGCTCCACCTGTGGCAAGCAGTTTAAGGTGCTTAAGATTGGCCTACATTCACACAAATGTTAAATGATTTGTTTTATGACATTTCTGCATATATTTAGAGATTTTTAAACCCATTGAATACGTCCTTTTAAAATATTCTTGTTTGCTTGTCTGTTTCTCCTCTGTCCACTAGAGAAAGGATAAACTCCGGGAGCACATGCAGAGGATGCACAACCCGGAGCGAGAGGCCAAGAAGGCAGATCGGAACCAACGCACCAAAGCTCTGAAACAGAAGGAACTCACCACTGACTTTGAGAGCTTCATGTTCAAGTGCAGACTCTGCATGATGGGCTTCAGGAGACGAGGGATGCTGGTACTGACCTTTTGTGTTCAGTTTGCACATCAGACGTTTTAGACTCATGGTCTCTTGCGGTTTATATGACATTATCGGTCACTTGTAGCCCCTGTGAATTTTTTTTGTCACTTAAATGATGTGTGTCATTGTGTGTATGCAGGTGAATCACATGTCTAAACGACACCCTGAGATGCGATTGGAGGAGGTGCCTGAGTTGACCCTGCCCATCATTAAGCCCAACAGAGATTACTTCTGCCAGTACTGTGATAAGGTCTGGACACAGATATGCAAGTTCTGCATACAGTCTCTGCGGGTGTTGTTCATGTTGGCTCAGAGCTTTGCCAGCATTCTCTTCTGCCTCAGAACCTACATGGGCACTAAGACCAATACAGCTGTGGTACAGGAGAGCATAGATTATGTCTGCAGACACTGCTGACTTCATAGCATACAATTAGAGCCTTCCATGTGACCCTTGATGCAGTATGCTCAAACTGACCTTGTGTTTTCATTATGACAGATGAACAGGAAGTGACAGCAACTGCTGTAAAATTTTGTTATTGTATAATTGTATTTGTCTTTATATGGTATATTATTTGGTATACTACATTTTGAAATTGACATTATTGCACACTGCATTCTTTTTTCATACGTTTAAGAAATAGTAGGCAGTACACAGTAATCAGTACACTAGCATTTGTCTTTCAAATGTACATGTTCTCAGTTTTGCTGTTGTTAGGTTAAAGATGATGGTACTTTGTGAGCAGTCCCCTTCTCTCTTTTTTATGTTTATACTCGTACCCGTACAACATACAACAATACCTCCTTTACCTGTTTAGGTGTATAAAAGTGCCAGTAAGAGGAAGGCCCACATTCTGAAGAACCACCCTGGGGCAGAGTTGCCCCCCAGCATCCGAAAGCTGCGTCCTGCCGGGCCAGGAGAGCCCGACCCCATGCTAAGCACACACACACAGCTGACAGGAACAATTGCCACCGCGCCGGTGTGCTGCCCCCACTGTGCCAAACAATACAGCAGTAAGGTAGAGTCACTACTGAGACTTGCACACATATAGTTTTGTGCATTTGTCTGCCATTTATCACAAAAGCCACTAGAAGGTTAAAAAGTTAAAATAAGATTGATTTTGGTTTCTCGATCAGTCTTACCTTTAGTGTGTCACTAAAAGATTCAGGTGTGTGTTTGTCTATCTGTATGTTTATCTTTAGACAAAGATGGTTCAGCACATTCGTAAGAAACATCCGGAGTATCCGTACAACAGTAGCAGCAGCATCCAGGCACCTCTGGCTGCCACTGTCATCAGCAGCACACCTGCAGTCATCACCACAGACGGGAGCACTGCAGAAGCTGTGGTGGTGAGTGTTGAATTGTACACACGCTCACTCTCAATCAGAGTAAATCTGGAGTCATGGATTACTGAAAATAAGTGTGAATGAGATTTCATGTTGCTTTTGAAGACATTTCGTCAAAGTTCTCAGGGTAACAGCATGACATGTTTCCCTCAGACGACGGATCTCCTGACGCAGGCTATGACAGAGCTGTCCCAGACCCTCAGCACAGACTACCGCACAGCACAGGGGGACTTCCAGAGGATCCAGTATATCCCTGTGTCTCAAGCAGGAGGAGGTCTGGCCCAGCCACAGCATATACAGCTGCAGGTGGTGCAGGTTGCACCGGTATGAATACTGATACTGTTTAATAACAAATCTCTCTTTCTTTTGCTTTTCCTTCCTTTTTTTTCCTGTCTACTTCCTTTCCCTTCTACCTCTGTTTTTTTCCGTTCTCTTTACCATACCTTTATCCTTCCTCTTTTCGTTTTCTTCCACTTTTCTTTTACTTTTTCATTTTCTTGCCTTTTCTGTTTGGTTTATTACTGGTTTCCAAAACTGTCCTTGTACTTACCAACCCATTTTGGCTTGACCTGATCACTGAGGCATTGTCTATAGTAATTTATTTCCATGTCTTTAATGTCTAGGCATCCTCCCCTCACTCTCAGCACTCTACAGTTGATGTGAGTCAGTTACATGATCCACACAGTTACAGTCAGCACTCTATTCAGGTTCAGCACATACAGGTGACTGAGCCCACAGGGACAGTGCAGGCTAATGCGCAGGTGAGCCGAAATGATTGAACACAATTTGCCTGTCTTATGTTTTGAGTAAAGAGCATGTATGTTATTTAAACTAGTTACTAGTTGATTTTGACTTCTAACACCCAATCAGGTGACTGGTCAACCTCTAAGTCCATCCTCTCAGCAAGCTGCTCAGGAGCTTAGCACCACCCAGCTGACCCCTGTGACCCTGGCTCAGGGTCAGACTCTACAAACATCCACCAATCAGACACAAGGAGCTGCGCAGCATGCCTATCTACCCAGCAACTGGAACTACAGGAGTTACTGTAATTGAATTTAGCAAACAGTATCTGTTTTAT